>CAWUFW010021620.1:0-116005 GCA_963921515.1 Calotriton arnoldi
TTTTTTCCGGACGAATACTGTTAGGTGCGCTTCCGGCCGGGATCGGAATCGACCCCTTAGTAAGAACCGCTGTCACTTTTATTTTTTTACATCGTACATCAAAAGATCCCCATCAAGACTCCAGCAGTGAGACCACGGCCTGCCCCCGGCAGCCAGGAAGCACTGGGGCTCCCAGCCCCCCTGAAAGCAGGGCCACCTGGCTCCACTGAGTCTGTGTCCTGCAGGGCTGCAAAAGGCAGATTGTATTTTTGTAAAGGAGGAAAGAAAAAGAAAAAAGAAGTCAAAGGGGTGTGCTCATATGGGGCCGAAAGTACCGCCAACACAGGTGTCACACAAACCGAACAGGCCAAAATCTAAAAGCACAACTTGGAGATTGTGATCAGAGGCGAGCCATTAAGTTTAACACTGTACAACACAAGATGGCGACAAGTGAGCAGCCTCACACTACAACAAAAGAAGGACGAGTATAGTGTGTAACGAGAAACTAGTATTTTTACGCTATTTGCCCACATACCCCTAAAATACAAATTTAAAAAAGTCCAATCGAATCAGCAGGCCTTCATTAAACAACCCTAAAAAAAGAAGAAAAAAAAACAAAAAACGCAGAGATGTTTGTGTACAATGTTATAACAGAGCAAGGAAGAAGCTTTACAAGGAGGCAGCATTGGATGTCTTTAATAGGAACTGGGGTTTTACATTAATTATATAGCTCTTCAACAAGCAGGTAGTTTTGGGCAATTTCTATGCGCCCAGGCCTCTTAGCACTGGAACACAAAGACACAGCACAGGTGACGCAAATAGCAGCGGCTCAAAGAGCCCCCTCTCCAGGGTGGCAGGTACGGGAAGGAATCACTGGTCCATCAGCCAGCAGACCTCGAGAGGGAGGTCATGGGGGTCAAGGAGAGAGGGTCGTATTTGCATTTATCTATTTATATACTCTTATTTACCCGAGCATCACTGAAGCATCAGTGTGTGTGTGTGTGTGCACGCGCGTGAAGTGGGGTGGGGGATGCATCCTTGTGTGTGGGGGAGGGGCGGGAGTGGTGGCTTATGTGTCTATACATAGACCTCTGGTTTGAAAACAACGAATTTCGGGAGATATCTGGGGAAGGCCCCTCAATCCCAGGAAGTTGGCGAGCTGCAAGTTCCCACCAGACTTGTGCGATGTGGTGGAACTGATAAAAGAGAGGGAAATAAACAATAAAACAGACATGAAGTCACCATGGGAACTCCTCCGCTGCTAAACTGAGTCCCAGCGGAAGGAGACTTGTGATGAATATGGCAGCCATCTTGCGTGTCATCTTCTGGCGCCAATGTAAATTCAACACTACTCATACATCATAACAAGGACCCCGTGCTGCTATGTCATCCCATGTGTCACCAAAGCACCCCAAAATATATTAGTATGTGCTGAAGTCCATGCAGATTCCACGCCGTTCTATAATGAGCACTAAGGTAATAGGGGACTGTACAATTGGTGAGGGTTGGCATACTTCGATCAGTCTTTAATAAAACTCTGGGTCCCATTCCAACAAGCTGTAAGGAAATACTGAACAGGTCACCGATTCGGCATGCCTAACTTAAATGACAAAACAAACAGGCAGAAAATCGAGCAGAGACACCCACACCCAACAAGCCCAAAGAAAACTTTAGTGGCCAGCCATATCATAGTCAAATTCGTGTTCAAATTTCAGGCCTGTGTAGCCGAAAGGGGAGCCAGAATGTGAGGAGTATGAAGCAAGGCCTGGTCACATGAGAAAGGTCACTGTCATAGCTCAAGGTTTGAGGGAAAGGTTGGTTAGTCCATGGTGTTGCAGAGGGGAGTTTCCATCTCATTCCCTAGTTGAAAGAGAGAAGATAGGTTTTGCTTCACAGCGTAAAGTCATTTCGGATAATTCGGGTGGTGTATTTTTTGTGCCTCGTCTAGAAAGGGTTTGGTTGCCAGAACACTTTGAAGTGCAGAGATCCTCCCTAAGCGTTAATCTGTCCCCAGTAAGTAAGAGAGGCCACTTTGCATCTCTTCTCTCACTCCCCCCCTGCCCCCACACCCAACCATGTGAAATGAAGAGGCCTGGGGCAGGGTCAGTGGAGCAAACACAATGCTAGGCCAGTCAAAGCTGGAGGCTAACAGAGTATGGAGTGATGCAGCATGCCCGTCAGTGCATTTCTGCCATCAATGTCCGCATGACGCTACATCGTCATATCCTGTCTGTGCCCCATATAACACCATAACCGGTTGCAAGTACTATATGTAAGTGGCAACGCTCCTAGACACACACACACGCCATATGAAGGGGCATAATAAAGGCTACTATGAAGCGCCCCCTTAGTAGACATCCATTAGGACCGGCCCCGTTTGGTGTGTAGGAGGTCAGCCAAAGGGCATTATGGGGGCCCTCCACCAAATATCGCCTGGGATCACACATTTTGCTTTAAACCACTCACTGTTTACTTTACGGTTCCTGTTAAACAATTCCTGTCGAATATCGGCACACTTAGAACACGTATATTTAAATGTACCACTGTAAGATAAGCGAGCAGTTCACATTCGGGTTTCGCTATTAATTCAAAACGCAATTCAGAAAGAAAAAGCAGTATTACAACAGTCACATACACGGAACAATGGTATACCCATTTGGCATTAATAGTTAATTCCCCCCTCCCACCCCCCAAAAAACTTGTCGTAATGCTAAAAAGGCAAAAAAGTTTACAGAAGAACACATCTAAAAAGAGTAAGACCAGCACATTTTAGAGGGCACAGAATTGTTAGCAGGTTCGAGACTTCATATCGTGAGAAGAGAATCATCCCACTTATGAAGTCGCCCAAAGCTCCCTGAAAAAAACCCTCTCTCCAGCACCCTGCAACAAATGGAAGGGTGGCCGCCTTCCACCAGGAACCACAGCTGTGAAATACAAGTCCGCGTCATTGATTCGAGAGCCGGCTGCCTTCTCCGTCCTTACTGCCCAACCCAGGAAGGGTTCAGACCTCTCAACCACGCGGACATACATGATAACGGCACCTACAGGCTGCGCAGCGCAACCCCATACATCTCTCTGCTCGTCTAATGCATATTCAGCATACAACACGTATGGAAAATCTGCCAGCCTAAAGAGCTGTATACATGTCAAGATGAAATCCAGGGGAGAGGATCCATCAACAGCGAAGCAAGGGGTTAGGTAAAGCCCACTAATTAACTTGGTAAAGGCATTATGAATCATATGCCCACAGATTACCATAACTGGCCACTCTGCCGTCTAACCATACCCAGGGTTAAAAGAGGGCAGGCTTTCCACTCCAATGCGGCTTCACATCTGAAGTGTTGTGTATCCGAGGTTTAGTTCTATATACACAGCTCTTGCACAAACAGAAGTCACACAATTCAAATTCAACCCCCTCCCACTCTCCCACCTCCCGGTTAAATCTTTTGCATTCCCATGGGATATTAGCATTTAAATGAAACACACACAGCCAGCTGATCAGATTGCAATTCCCTATATGCTAAAATGCAAACATCTTCTTTTCCTTGGAAGAGGGGGCATGTGGGACATACATGCTTGGGGCAGTACACGAATGACTGTCATTCAAATGAGCCATCCAATGTTCTACATATACACAAATGGTATGCTAAAGTGGCCAAACACATACTGCATCTGGAACAGAGGTAAAATGTCCCTCTATTCCAGGACAACTCGGCAGAATGCAAATTAAGACATTCAAAAATTTCAAATGGTTAAAAACATGTATAGTTGCTAAAACATCTACGTTCCAGTGCTAATTCTGCGGTACTGAGACGTTATCGTAAAAGTGACAGATGCCAAATTCAATACAAACTGAGTTTCACGTTGCCTTTTGTGTCATTGGGAAAGCAGTACTCTGCAGTCCCCGAGCCCCCCCTTGCTTTTGTGTGAGATGGCCTTGAAGGTGCGCAGCCAACCCTTTCCTGGCTCCCCCAGTTAACAAGGCCTTTGACAACAAATACACGGGTGAAGAGGAGGTAGCAGTGACCACACCCCCAAAGACTCTATTCAAGCTTAGGCTAAACAGACTTGGGTTCAGGTGTTTGCCACGTTGACTTGTCCGCAAAGAAAACCCTCCCTGCACATTCTGAAGGCCCAATGACTTAAAGCGCAAAGGGTTTCAGGCAGCTAGGAGTGCAACACTCAAGGCCAATAGCAGGCTACCGCACTTGCAGATGAACATGTATCCTACTCCTTCCAGTAATCATATACACATACGAGAAAGGAAGGCAATTAAAAATGAACTTTTAGTTCAATATTGCATTTATTCTGACGAAATTTTTCTATTTCATCAACCCCAAGTTCTTTGAAACTTTGAATCGTTATATTCTTGTATCTAGTTGCTGACACATGTTTCACTTTATCAAGGCCTTCTCAGTTCTTGGAATTAATGCATCTATTTGTTAAGATTGCTGATAAGTATATTCATGTTTTTACAGTTATTTTTTACTGTTATGGTTTATGCTGAAAACAATGATGTATTTACAGCCTTTACCCTATCCACTGAACTCAGCAACAACTATAGGGGAGAAAAGGGCTAGGCTGTGCCCCAAGGTGAACAAGACAGCAGCTTAGTGGCACCAGAAACCTATACGCTGCCACCTAATATCAACTTGGCCAACCGGAGTAGATAGCTGGTTGCTCTTCCGGTTCACGCAACACTCAACCAACCCCTTGCAGCTAGTCCATTGTGCATCCGGTTTGGCGTTGGCCGAGAGGAAATAGCTAAGCAGTATTGTCATCAGGTGCCCACTAAATCTATTAGCTTTTCTGCAAGAACAGGGTTCGCTAAATACAGACCACTTCTGTTGCTTCTTTCTGCACCTCTTTTGCTTGTTTCTGCACTTTTCTTGCCTCTTTCTGTACCCCTCTTGCCTCTTTCTGCACCTCTCTTGCCTCTGTCTGCACACCTGTTCCCTCTTTCTGCACCCCTTTTTCCTGTTTCTGCAACTCTCTTGCGTCTTTCTGCAGTTCTCTTGCCTCCTTCTGCACCTCACTTGCCTCTTTCTGTACTTCTCTTTCTTCTTTCTGCACATCTCTTATCTCTTTCTGCACCTCTCTTGCCTCTTTCTGCACATCTCTTGGTTCGTTCTGCACTGCTCTTTCCTCTTTCTGCACCTCTCTTGTCTCGTTCTGCACCCCTCTTCCCTCTGTCTGCAATTCTCTTGCCTCTGTCTGCACCCCTATTCCCTCTTTCTGCACCTCTTTTGTCTGTTTCTGTAACTCTCTTGCCTCTTTGTGCAGTTCTCTTGCCTCCTTCTGCACCTCTGCTGCCTCTTTCTGCACCCCTCTTGCCTCTTTCTGCACCCCTCTTGCCTCTTTCTGCACCCCTGTTGCTCCATTCTGCACTTCTCTTGTTTCTTTCTGCACCCCTCTTGCCTCTTTCTGCACCCTTCTTCCCTCTTTGTGCATCTCTCTTGCCTCTTTCTGCACTTCTCTTTCCTCTTTCTGCACCCTCTTGCCTCTTTCTGCACCTCTGTTGGTTCTTTGTGCACTTCTCTTGCTTTTTTCTGCATCTCTCTTGCTTTTTTCTGCACCCCTCTTGCCTCTTTCTGCACATCTGTTGCCACTTTCCGCACTTCTCTTGCTTCTGCCTTTGTGTACACAAATTTACAGAGTATGCTGTTTGAAACACAGGTATTCAAGTATTTGTATGTTCATTTTTATGTAACGTGTCACTAGGTAAAAGCAGAGACACACGCATGCATACCTTCACAAACTTGGTCAGACTTACAACAGTGATGTGCTTAGGATTGCTGTTTTATATTTGGTAGGCCTAACATTCTGAGCAGTCGATGAATATTGAACCTTCAAGAGAAAAGTGAAGTTTAAGACATCTTGGGAGACAGATTAGTGATTAGGCTACTTTGTATGAGTCTGTTGTAAGGTACAGTCAAAGTAGGCCTCTTTCTGCACATCTCTTGCTTCTTTCACCTTTCTTCCTCTTTCTGGACTTCTGTTCCCTCTTTCTGCATTTCTCTTGCTTCTTTCTGCACCTTTCTTCCTCTTTCTGCACCTCTCTTGCCTCTTTCTGCACTTTTCTTGCTTCTTTCTGCGCCTTTCTTCCTCTTTCTGCACATGTCCTACCTATGAAGGCATAGTTAGAAATTAGCATTTAAAAAACCTTAGAAATTCACTGAAAAAACCAGAGGTTTCAAGGAAGTTATAGTTAGGGATTAGCATTTAAAAAAACCTTAGAAATTCACTGAAAAAACCACAGGTTTCAGGGACCTTATTGTTAGTTGGACATTTCACTCGTACAAAACCAGAGAAATTCGGTCGTTATAGTTAGTTGAGCTAACTATAACTCGCGCCCCCGCAATGCATTGCTGATGACTTCACATATTACTTCACTCATGACATGGTCAGTGACATCACTGATGACATCATCCACGTGATAATCTGATGCACCTCCTCACACCCTAATATAACCTTTGATAAACCCTCTCTAAAATACAGACTACCATTATCGAAACCGTAGACACACCAATACCAGTTACTACACACCCACTCACTGATTCCTAGGTCTACACACACATCTGCTCATTCACCCATACAGTCACTCATAAATGCAGTCACTCATCAATACAGCGCTATCATATGCACTTATATACCCATACAGATACTCACACACCGCCACTCACCCATAGAGTTACTCACACACCTAGTCAGTCATGCAAAGAATCAATCACACTCCCATTTACTCACCTACACAGTTATACACACACCACCTCACTTATGCATACAGACACTAACACATGCTTACTCTCTCATACAATCACTGACACAAGCACACACTCATCCATACAGCCAGTCTCACAATCACTCACTCTCACATATAGTGATTTATATAGTCCAACACTCACATATACTGCCTTTCACATATGTAGTTACTCACACATGTACCACTGAGACATCCATTCACTCACCAACATACCCATACGCACACTCACTCACCCATACAGCCCTTCACAGATGCACTCTTGAACACATACACCCAGTGAATCACCCACTCACACATCTATGCACAGAGTCACACACCGCCCACCCACCCACACACACACTCAGGCACCCATACAGATACTCAGACAACCAATCAATAACCCATATAGACACTGATGTAGCTACTCACCAACCCATGCAGCCGATTACACACCAACTGACAGACTGATACAGACATTCACACAGTTTAGTCACTAACCCATGCATTCAGTAAGACATGTTTAATCACTCACTTATACAGTCAGTCACGCATCTACTGAATCATCCATTCAGACACTCATACACCCACTCATTCTTCAATACACCTTGTCATATATATATAGAAATCATATTTAAACTTTACAGAAATACACAGTCACTGGATGATGTCATCAGTGATGTCATTTGAGATGTCATCAATGATGTCATCAGTGATGTCACTGACCATGTCATGAGTGATGTAATATGTGACGTCATTAGCAGTGCATTGCTTGGGCGCGAGTTATAGTTAGCTCAACTAACTATAACAGCCGAATTTCTCTGGTTTTGTATGAGTGAAATGTCCAACTAACTCATAACGTCCCTGAAACCTGTGGGTTTCTCAGTGAAGAAAAAATATATATATATATATATTCACTGAAAAAACCATAGGTTTTAGGGACAGTTATAGTTAGTTGGACATTGCACTCGTACAAAACCCGTGAAATTCCCCCGTTATAGTTAGTTCAGGTAACTATAACTCGCGCCCCCACAATGCACTGCTGATGACGTCACATATTACATCACTCATGACATGGTCAGTGACATCACTGATGACATCACTGATGACATCTCAAATGACATCACTGATGACATCATGCAGTGACTGTGTATTTCTATAAAGTTTATATATGTTTAATATATATGCCAAGGTGTATTGAATAATGAGTGGGTGTATAAGTGTGTGGATGGATGATTTAGTAGGTGCGTGACTGACTCTATAAGTGAGTGATTAAACGTATCTTACTAAATGCATGGGTTAGTGACTAAACTGTGTGAATGTCTTTATCCGTCTGTCTGTTGGTGTGTAAGTGGCTGCATGGGTTTGTAAATAGCTACATGAGTGTCTATATGAGTTATTGATTGGTTGTTTGAGTATCTGTATGGGTGCCTGATTGTTTGTGTGGGTGGGGTGTGTGTGACTCTGTGCATAGATGTGTGAGTGGGTGATTCACTTGATGCATGGTTTCAAGAGTGCATCTGTGATAGACTGTATGGGTGGGTGAGTGTGTGTATGGGTGTGTTAGTGAGTGAATGTATGTCCCAGTGGTACATGTGTGAGTAACTACATATGTGAAAGGCAGTATATATGTGTGTTGGAGTATATAAATAGCTATAAGCGAGAGTGTGTGATTGTGAGAGTGACTGTATGGATGAGTGTGTGCTTGTATCAGAGATTGTATAAGAGCGTAAGAATGTGCTAGTATTTGTATGAGTAAGTGAGCTGGTGTGTGTATAACTGTATAGGTAAGTAAATGGGTGTGTGCTTAATTTTTGCATGACTGACTAGGTGTGTGAGTACCTCTATGGATGAGTGGCGGTGTGTGAGTGTTTATATAGGTGTATGAGTGCATATAATAGTCCTGTACTGAGTGACTATAAGTATGAGTGACTGTACGGGTGAGTGAGTAGATGTGTGTGTGTAGACCTAAGAATCAGTGAGTGTGTATATAGTAATTGGTGTTGGAGTGTCTATGGTTTTGACAATGGCAGTCTGTAATTTACAGTGGGTGTATCAAAAGTTATATTAGGGTGTGAGAAGATGCATCAAATTATCACATGGATGATGTCATCAGTGATGTCATCAGTGATGTCATTTGAGATGTCATCAGTGATGTCACTGACCATGTCATGAGTGATGTAATATGTGACGTCATCAGCAGTGCATTGCGGGGCGCGAGTTATAGTTACCTGAACTAACTATAACGGGGAATTTCACGGGTTTTGTACGAGTGCAATGTCCAACTAACTATAACTGTCCCTAAAACCTATGGTTTTTTCAGTGAATTTGTAAGGTTTTTTAAATGCTAATTTCTAACTATAACGTGCCTGAAACCTATGGTTTTTTCAGTGAATTTGTAAGGTTTTTTTAAATGTTAATTCCTAACTATAACATGTCTGAAACCTATGGTTTTTTTCAGTGAATTTCAAAGGTTTTGTAAATGACAATTTTTAAATGTATTAATTGTTATATTTATTTTTTTGATACTGATTTACTACATTTTTTTAAACTATTTATTTTTACATATTTTATTTTTTAAATTACATTGTAATTACATTATACATTACATTACAAAATATACTTTCTCAGAATGAATTACTTTAGTTTAAATACTTTGCAAATAGGCAATAGACTTTTAAGTACAGTAGTTACAGTTGTTGCAATGGGCAACACAATTTCAAACACAATGCAACATTGAGCTCAATGTGAATTTCTAGTTAAATGCAATTAGTTACTTTATGGATTACTTTTCTAACCACAGGACTAGATCCTAGATTCAGTCCTGGGACATCTCCTGTAAACAGTTGAGTAAAAGCGTTTTGGTTACAGTAGTGATTTTTAAGGAATTTTATTCTATTTTAAAAGTTGACACTTAGAAACTTTTTCACATAGAATCACCAATGTTATCCTATGGGAGGAAATTCACTTAGCAGGTAAGTAGTGTTATCGCTACTTTTTCTTACTCAGTGGTGGATCCTGGATCCAGCACTGGTGCATCTCCTGTAAACAGTTGAAAGAATGCGTTTAAGTCATACAGGCGATTTATAAGGAATATTTGTAGTTTGTGAAAATCGACACAAACTTTTCTGCTGAAAACCAGACAATGGATTCCTATGGAAGGAAATACAAGTTACTGGTAAATACGGTTAGAATTACTTTTCAGGGTCAGTGCTGGGCTAAAAGATGCAGCACTGGGTTCTCTCCTGATAACAGGTGAGTAAATCGAAATTCGTAGTTCGGCTGATTTTAGAGGAATATTATAAAGTTCCAAAACTCCACACTTAGAAGAATTTCCAAGTGAAACCAGTCAATGTTAGCCTATGGAAGGAAATTCAAGTTACTGGTAAGTACGGTTAGAATTACTTTTCAAGGTCAGTGCTGGGCTAAAAGATGCAGCACTGGGTTCTCTCCTGATAACAGGTGAGTAAATCAGAATTCGTCGTTCGGCTGATTTTAGAGGAATATTATAAAGTTCCAAAACTCCACACTTAGAAGAATTTCCAAGTGAAACCAGTCAATGTTAGCCTATGGAAGGAAATTCAAGTTACTGGTAAGTACGGTTAGAATTACTTTTCAAGGTCAGTGCTGGGCTGAAAGATACAGCATTGAGGTCTCTCCTGATAACAGGTGAGTAAATCGGAATTCGTATTTCGGCTGATTTTAGAGGAATATTTGCACAATGGTGATGGGAGGGGGCGGGGCCTGAAGTGACATCTGTGCAAACGCGCCCCGTTGCGCGTTTTAAGTTGGGGGATTAAGTCCCCTTGAATACTGAGGGTCCCTAGGGGCCAACTAGCCCACCAGGAACCTCCAATATGCGCCAGGGGCTGCGTTGCAGAGACGTGTAGAGAGGCCACACCCTTTTACACCTCTCTGCAACGCAGCTCTGTGGCGCTTTCTGGATGTACCTGTTGGGCTAGTTGGCCCCAGGGACCCTCAGGATTGAAGGGGATTTAATTCCCCATCTTAAAACGCGCCACGGGGCCTGTTTGCACACATGTCACCTGAAGCCCCGCCCCTCCCTTCACCACTGTGCAAACGCGCCCCGTGGCACGTTTTAAGTTGGGGATTAAGTCCCCTTGAATCCTGAGGGTCCCCGGAGTCCAACTAGCCCACCATATACCTCCAAAAAGCGCCACAGAGCTGCGTTGCAGAGAGGTGTAAAAGGGTGTGGCCTCTCTACACGTCTCTGCAAGCAGCCCCCTGGCGCATATTGGAGGTTCCTGGTGGGCTAGTTGGCCCCCAGGGACCCCCAGTATTCAAGGGGAATTGTTCCCCTCTCTGCAAACGCGCCAGGGGCGTGTTTGCAGAGTGGTGAAGGAAGGGGCGGGGCCTGCGGGCCCGATCGTTTTTTAAATTTTTTTTTTTGTCCCCTGAAGGGGGCTGTGTGGCCCCCTTCCTTTTTCCTGTTTTTATGCCTTGGGGACCCCATCCCCCAGGGCCTTACCCCTTTTAAAATTTTTAATAAAAACAAAAACGGGAAGTGGGGCGCGTGGCCCCCCTTCCTGGGCCTGTATTGGCCCCGGGACCCCATCCCCGGGGCATGACCTTTTATTTTTATTCTTTGGAGGGGGCTGCGTGGCCCCCCTCCTCTGGCCACTTAAGGCCCCGGGGACCCCATCCCCCGGGGCCGGCCTTTCCATTTTTTTTTTTTTTGGATTTTTCTTTTTTGGGGAGGGGGCCGCGTGGCCCCCTCCTGGGCCACTACTTGCCCCGGGGACCCCATCCCCGGGGCTGGCCCTCTCCGTTGGGGACTGTGGGGGTCCCCAATCCCCCCACAGTCCCGCCGGCTCCCACGTCCCTTGGGAGCCGGCATTGCTAGTTCCACATGGGGAGCAGCTGACATGCTGCTCCCCATGTGGAAAAGCAATCTGCTTTGGATATTGGAAGAGAGAGCAGGCTTCCTGCTCTCTCTTCCAATATCCAAAGCAAGTTTGCAATGACAGGACGGGAGCCGCAAGGCTCCCGTCCTGTCATTGCAAACAGCAGTGTCCCGGGGTAGGCACCCCGGGACACTGCAGGAGCCGGCCCTGGGGGTGGTGGTCCCCAGGGCCATCAAGGGCTCCAGGAGGGGGCCGCGCGGCCCCCTCCCATTCAGTGCACAGCCCCGGGGAGGTGGTGGTCCCGGGGCTCTGGGGTCCGTAACGGACCCCCATATTTAAATAGTTTAGTGCCCCGGGAGGTGGCGGTCCTCGAGGCATGTGGGGGCTGGAGCCCCCACACAGGTTGTTACATTAATTTAAAAAGCCCCGGGGAGGTGGTGGTCCTCGGGGCTGCGGGAGGGCTCAGAGCCCTCCCGCACCATTTTTAAAAAGCCCCGGGGGTGGCGGTCCTCGGGGCTTGGGGGCCCTTTGAGGCCCCCACACATTAAATTATCCCCCACAATGCCCCCGGGACTTGGGCCACCCGGGGCCACTACATCGAAGCGCGGGAGACCGCGCTTCGATTTTTTCTTTTTCGGCAGGATTCGCGCACCCTGAGCGCATCCTGCCGATTTTTTTAAAAAAAAATGTTTTTTGCCCAGGGGTCCTTGTGGGACCCCCTGAGCAGGCCTAGGGGTTAGGGTGTTTCTACCTCTGCCCCCTTTGTGCGTTTTGCGCACTTGTTTCTTTTTTTCTCGGCGGGATACGCGCACCCTAAGCGCATCCCGCCGATTTAAAAAAATCTTTTCTGCCCAGGGGTCCTTGTGGGACCCCTGAGCAGACCTAGGGGTCAGGGTGTTTCTACCCTGCTCCCTTTTGCGCTTGCGCACTTGTTTCTGTCCCTCGGTTCTACCGAGGGACAAAATGGCTGCCAACACTTCCTGAATCGGAATGTTGACAACCAGCTGACAGCCAATTAGCATGCAGCTCGTGATCGGGACGGTGCGCGCAGGGTGCGCTGAGGGTACGCGTATCCGACGCGCCCATAGATATATATGTACTTTTACTTTTGATTTTCTCAGGAACTACTGAACGGATTTACACCATTTAAGTAAAAGGCACCAGTCTGAACCAAGGGCTACCTCTTTGCCAAATTTGGTGTAATTCCGTTCAGCAGTTCGGGCTGTAGCTGCGACTAAAGGTTCCTATGGAAAAATGAATGGGGAAAACGCGTTTTGGGACCCCCCTTTTTTCTCGGCCCTTGCTTCACGTATCACCCCGAGACTTTCAGGGTAGGAGCGGAGCGGAGCGCCCCAACAAGTTGGAAACTTTCACGAAGATTCGTCAACCGGCGCCAACGTTATTTCAAATAGAATGTCGCGGATTTCCTATGGATAATAGGTTGTAACTATAACTATCTACTGGCGACCGCCAGTAGATAATATATATATATATATATATCCTGTGTCCTTGAAAGCAAAAAGCACCATCTATTTCTTTTAAATAAAGGTTTTAGTTTGTAAATCGTGTGCTGGGCAGCCTCAGGGGAAACGAAACAGACATGGGTCCAGAGTACACCTGCATTATCCCCTTGCTATCTTCACAAAGAGGAAGCTGATCCAAAGGTGAACATGTTCCTTTGGGATGTGTGGAACAGGAGTAACTGATAATGTACAACTCAAAGCTAACTTCAAAGGGTTATGAATTCCATGTAGAGTAATATAATCACACAGGAATGAGTGACCTAGAGGATTTGTGCAGCCAGATGTGCTTATGAAAGTGGGACTGTCATGAGTCAGGCAGAAGAACTCGAATGGTAACTCCCACGCATGATATAGGAAGCAATTGTAAATTTTTTCATAACAACCCAAGGACTTAAACTTCTGGCACTCATGAAAATGAAAGGTTATAATGGGAAGGGAAATTATCCCATGCAGGAGCCATGTAATGGGAACTGGTTTAGAGTGACCACAAGGGAGGGTTTGCCCATTCTAATAGCCACACCTCTGGGTGGGCACAGGGAGCTCTGACCAGATGAAGAAGGGTTCTGCCATTATGGAGAATGGCACTGTGGGATAGTTTACAGTAAACACATGCAGAAAGTGCAAGGGGGGAGGGAGCACACTGCCTCTCATCCCAGCACAGTGTGCCTTTGGTGTGGTACTGTGACCTGTGAAGACTTGGGCAGCATTTCAACAACCCCAGATGATTTTTCTCTGCTCTCTGCTACTTCTGCTCTTTACTTGTGAATGGCTTAATCCAGAAACACATGTCTAGGGATAACAGCTCTACCTGTGCCAACTTTGGTGAAAAACGACAGCAAATTTGAAGTAACCGTACTGCATTTATCAAAATGCAATGGGGTGAACTGTGCTGGGAGGTGAGTCAGTGTTCTCCTCCTCCTCCTCTTGGGTTTAAAAGTTTCCATTGAGCCAACGAGCAGATGAGATCACCTGGGATACGCCTGTGCACCTGTGGAGTGGTACTGTGACCTATGAAGACTTGGGCAGCGCTACAGCAACCCCAGATGACATGTCTCTTCTCTCTACACCTTCTGCTCTCTACTGATGAAGAGCCAAATCCAAAAACACATGTCTAGAGATAACAGCACTGCCTGCACCAACTTTGGTGAAAAACTACAGCAACTTTGAAGTAAGCGTACTGCATTTACCAGAATGCAATTAGGTGAACTGTCTTGGGATGTGAGGCAGCGTGCCTTCTCCCCCCTTACATACAGAAAGTGCTTCAAGAGTGGATAGTGTCACCCCTGGGATCTTTTACTACCATTCTTTAGGGGGTGGCCAAGAGTTCCCCCCACCCACAGGCTGATACTGGGCATAAAAGCACCATATCCACTACCGCTCTCAGAACACTCCTGGACTTGAAAAGATCAGAAGATGCACTGCCATGCTTTCAGAATCCTGAAGGAAGACTGGACCTGATTGCCTCAAATTCAAATCCCAGAAATGACTTTGTGTCACTTGGCTGACTACCTGAAGGACATCTGACTTCCAGAAATGTTTCTTAGTCAGAATGTAGAGGGCTTCAGCCGGACTGATGCTGAGCCTCAACCCATCAATATTCAGTCCTTCCTGGGCACAGACTTCAAACTTAAACCCGCTTTGAGCTTCCCTACCTTTGCTGATATCCACACTGGGACCCTGCTCTTCAGCAACCCATTGTTGTCGAGCCCTGCATCAGATCCAGCTTTATAACAACTTTTCATAGGAAACATTTTTAAGTCCATAGGTAAACTTTCCACTGTGATGGACCTGGTCCCTGTATCAGACCCGGGTTCCATCATGATCAGCCTTAACTTTTGACTTTGATCCAGGTTTAGCACGACTAGATAACCACGGTTTCTGCTTTATGCTGTTTGGTGTTATTTTTATTCAAACTTAGTTGTTTTGGTGTCAATTCATTTGTTAAACTATTCTTTATTTTTCTAAATTGGTTTGGGATATTTCCTGTGTTGTTGTCACTTAATTACTCATACATTACTAGATGAATACTTTACACAGTGCCTCTCAGTTAAGGCAGATTGAGCACAGGTAGGATTAGTAACTTTAGGGATTCCCCCTGACAAGGATTTGATTATTATTTCAAGAGGGCTCTCACCCCTTCTACAAATAATTCAATTTCTTACAGTAAAGTTCTAGAACACCACTTTTATTTAGGAATTGCCATGGTACATTTCCAGTTCGGAGTGTTTGTAATGTCCAACTTAAATATGCAATTGCTTGCCGGTGAACCTGTCCATGTTGGAGAAGACTTAAGTCTCCTTTAAGAATAATATCAATGGCCTAAGATCCTATACTCTTTAGGGAAAAAACTCTTATAAGAGTGTGTGCATACCATTATTTATGACTTGAAATGTCACTTGCAGCTTCTTTTTCTGAATATCTTTGACATATCATTTTATCCTACACTCCAGGCAGAGAAACCAGCACACTGGTATCAGGAGTGAGGGTTTAGGAGTACTTGCTAAAAAGGCTTTTCACCCTCAATTGCTGCTCATATAACTACCAGAATGCATCAATTTATGTTTGAGATCTGGTTACTGCTTCTTATGTAACAGCCTGAACCACTGACTTTGCAGTAGAATTGGCTACACAGTTCCCTTTAGTGGGAACTATTTCACTTATGTTGATCAAGCTGTGTCGCATATGGACCAGTGGAAGATTATCTTGTAAGGCAGCTTCTTTCAAGAGCTGTTTATTCTTTATTGGTTTCACTTTTGAATTTGTTCAGGCACCATTGTGTTTGATCAACATTTTATCCTTGCATCTAGAAAGACTAATCTGACATTATTAGTGTGGAATCTGAAGGCTCCATCTTCTGTATAACAAACAACAAGGCATGAATTTATGCCAGTTGTGCAGTGAAATCACCTAGAATCTTAGTATATGTGCGCTGTGGCTGGAATTTACCTTTTTAACAATTGCTTGCACCACAGCACAAGCTGCAGTGTGTTTCTACTTAGCGCCAACTGCAGGTTGTGCAGAGCTGTCTGTACAAAACAAGCTCTGATATCTCTCAATGGGTAATATTTTAGGAGTTTGTATTGTGTTCTGAGTATAACAGAAAAATGTTTGCGTGGGGATAGTCTGATCATACAAAAATTTTACAACAACTGCATTCGATGAAGAGGCCCACTGCACCCAACGGAGGTGTAGTGCACAAGCTTTTGGAATGCTTGCTTTTATCGCTTCTTCTAATATAAGAATGGAAGAAACTATCATTATAGGTTTTCGATGTACCAACAGTTGCTCTTTCGAATTGGCCGTTTTAACTGCAGGAGGAATTATTTCTGTGTAAACAAACTATGCTTCTGCTCTCTAATACAAATGTGACTTGTAAGCAAAAGGAACTGTCTGCCCCTTATTGTAAATTATGCCCATGTAAACAGAGGTGCTGGGGGCAATTCTAATAACTAGGTTTGTCTTGTTATCCCTAGTCTGTAGAAATGTTATCTCTAGCATGTCTGCTTGGAGTGCATGGAAGATAGTTGTCTGTTTAAATCATCTGTGATGCATATGTTATCAACGTAAAATAGCGCCTCAGGATCTGGTTGTAAGAGCTTCAAGATGTGTGCTGTAAATAGGCCAGGGCTATTTTTCTTCCCCATTGGCAATCTTTTAAAGGCAAACTGGTGTCTGTGAAAGGTGAATGGAGTTATGCATTCTCTTTCAGACGCCATGTTTTGGCTGAAAACCCCATTGGAAATATCCAGGTTTTAAAAATATTTTTTCTGCAGCCGGTTTTTCATTAAACCCATGCTATGAGCATTTTGAACTGCATAGGTATGTGCATGAGAATTTAAATTCCAGTACTCTCAAACTATTCTGTATGATTGATATGGTGTTAAGACTGGAAAGAAATTCTATTCATAGCAGAATTATAAGGTGCTATAATACCGTTATACAGCAACTGATTTAAGATTGCTTTTATGTCACACTTTGCTTCTAGCTTTAGAAGCTATTGAGCTTTGATTAGGGGCTTACTCTTCAGGGGAATGACATGTGTAATGGAATCTTTTTCCCACCTCACTTAATTCTATACAAGACTGGGGCTTGTTTTAAAGCCCACTCTCCTGCACATATTTCCATGATATATTCAGGTATTAAGGAAGAAAAGGCTACTTTGATCATCTCCACCCAACGAGGTGCTTCCCCAGAAAAGACTGGAGGCCAGTCATCCTCTGCAAAATTAATTTAATACACATCAGATAAATGCAGCCAGAATACTGCTTTAATTGTGCGCAATATGGCACTCTCAATTTCTATGCCAACATCATAAACCCTGTCTGGAGGATTTAAATGTCTATCTGGAGTTTCAATCTGTATATATTCTTCAGTTGGTATTGCCTCCAGAAACTCCAGAAACTGCTGGAGAATCTGGTCTATTATCGCCACTTATGCTGCACTGTCTAGAAGCTCTATCACCCAAGTCTTGTCTGCAGAAATATATGTAGCTTGCATGGCATGTTTTTCAGCTAGACCACATGCTTTCTTCTTTGTATAGTGTGTCTTGGTGACAGAACCTTTCTCTTCCTTTTTTACACTAACCTCAGCTTCACATCATGATTCACCTGCTTGCTACATTGGTCCTTTCTATGATACTTGGTCGATTCACTCTCTTTTTTTACAGTAAGAGTCCTGAAAAGAATGGGAAGAAAGGCAAGCATAATACAGATACTGATCAAGCTTTTTAATTTTTATCATGGTCATCAAATTGTAACTCCACCGACTGGATTCCTGAGTTAATGGAGATCCTGTCTCTTTTTTCAGTTTCATTTTCAGTTTCTTTTTAGTTTCAAGTGTATTTTTTTCCTTTACGGAACCCTCAATTTCACTTTTGGCTTTGAGATGTGGTTTGGCAGCCTGCGCACCCTGGGTATCACAGCCCACCAATTTGGTGTACAATGAAGTGAGCAGCCATGGTCCTGACCTTCACACATGCGAACAAAGATATGCGGCAGATAATAATGGAAAAACAAGCTGATGTAGCCTATTGGATTGGAGTCTATCACAGGGATCATGACGCAGCTCACAAAATATAGCTGTTGACCCTCAAACTGAGTTATTTCTCTCTGTATATTTTTTTAACTACATCCCCATTCTGTGACACAATCACACTGTCCTTTTTTTCCAGTAGCCATATTATTTCTATATACATTTGTACTATTAAACTCATCACCACCACAAAGAATTTTAATTGAATAAAAATCACACAAACACAAACAATCAAAATAGAAACACAATTATAAAAAATACTATTTGCTGAAGCAGCACACTATATAAGGCATCATTTCATTTGTAACAGTCTGTGAAATGATATAAAAAATTAATAAAGCAATAGGATTATCAAAACAGATCACAAAACCTCAACATTTGTAAGCCTTATCAACATGTAGGATCAATAAACAATTGCAATGAATGCGCACTTGCAATTCAGCAAACGTTCTTTGGTTCTCAAATGGCTCAAGCATGTAACATCACAAAATCATTATTTTGGGCATCAAACTTATTTTTGTTATATTGTAACCATGTGTGCTGTAAGCGTTTGTGCAATAGAGCTACATATTTCATTTGCCCACTTTTCTATGCATATCTGAACCAGTCCAAATCACTGGTTCTGGGGTATGGTAACAAATAATACCCACGGAGTGTGCCTCATGTAAATATATCTACAAATATCCCAATGACTCTGGATAAGGTGAACTCTGTTGGCAATCAATTCATATAGGCGCATATTTGCAAGGAGAATGTAGGTGCTCAAATCTTCCATCCTGTCTAATAAGGCACTCGTATGGGGCTCATAAAGAAAAAGATTGATCATAAAATCCTTGTCTATTGCCAGTATGTTCACTGACCAGAATGGCAGATTCACATTGTTTAATATGATACAATATCCATCTGTACACATAAAATTAAGGACATCCCCATCTAAGAAGTTGCAATGGCAAGGTGGCTGCCATTCCCCTTGGTTCACATATGTAATTCAGTCATATAAAGGAGAATGTTGTTCATAGCCTTGTAATATTGTACCAGTGTTTTCCCTTGACAGAATGGCAGATTCCAATGCTTTAATGAATTACAATATAAATCTGTTCATTTAGAATTAAGGACATCCACATTCAAGCAATTACTGTTGCAAGGTGGCTGCCATTCCCCTTAATTCACGAATGCCATTTAGCCCTTTTTCTGTGCTTTTCAGGTGTTCTATCCACCTGCATTCATGGGTTGACAAAAGCTCTCATAGGTTTCTACCTCTTGTATCCAGACTTACTGTCTCCAGGACATACCACTGTATCATATCTTCTGTGTGTTGTGCATCACTGTAGTGTTTTACAAAAGGTGCTCGTTCTGTTTTGCATCTAATGCTGCTTCAATGCTTACAAATCCTTGGTTTGACCATCTGAGTTGTTTGTCCTATGTACATCAATTCACATGGGCACACAATCAAGTATATCACATTTCTAATGTTACAGCTAGAGTGAAACCTCAATTGTACTCTTGATCCTGCTACTTCTCTCACTTTGGTGTCACGTGTAACTTGGCATACCGCACAACTGCCACATCTGAAATGGCCTATGATTGGTGGTAAAACCCAGACTTGTGTAATGGTCTCTGATTTTGTCTGCTCTCTATATGCTCTAACAACATATTTCCTTATGTTTTTAATTTTTTTGCAGGCGAACAAGGGACTATCACATTCCGCAATTATATGCCAGTGCTTGTAATTATTTTGCAAATGGAGTTGCTTACCGGAGTAAATGTGGATAACTTTAAATTACATATATTGTGTTTATCCTTGTCTTGCCTTGTTACTATCAGTGTTTCCCTGGGGCAGTACCAGGCTTGTCTTAATGCTCTGTGTATTATATTTCTAGGGTATCCTCTCTATCAGTTTCATAGTTAGTGTCTCAGTTTCTCTGAAATAATCACCCCTTTGTGTACAGCTCTGTCTGATTTTGAGGAATAGCCCATGGGGTTAATTGTCCCACTGCGATCTTGGATGAACACACTCGTAAGCTAGTAGGGTGTTTTTATCTGTCTGTTTGCAATATAATGTAGTGTACATTTTCCCATTTTCATGTTTGTCTAGAATGTCCAAATAATTAATCTGTTCTTTGTTGTGGTTATTTGTGAATTTAAGGTCAGGGTCTTGGGTGTTCAGCCAAGTGACTAAATGGTTGAGGCATGTATGGTCCCCTCCCATACCATGAAGACATCATCTATATATCTTTTCCAAGTTAAGCTGTTCTCTATATGCGGGTTATAGTCTGATAAAATAATATTATTCTCAAATTCTGCCAGCACCAGATTTACTATATCTGGGGTGAAGCACGCTCCCATAGCTACTCTTTTCTTCAGTAGGTATTATTCTTTCTTAAACAAAATGTAGTTTTTATTCAATGCAATTTCACTTAGTTGCAGAATAAATTCTATGGGATGGTAATTATCTACATCAGATTCCAATGTCTTCCTTATCACTCCCAGAGCTGTCTTTTGTGGTATGTTGGTGTACACCTATTCAATGTCAAGTGTTACCAAATCTGTGTCTTGTCATTGAACACACTCCCTTTGATGTGGCTAATCAAATGCTGCTAAAGACACAGATTGATGGACGGAATGCAGAACAAATCAAAACATCCACCCCCAGTCAAGAGATCTGGGTTAAATCCATCATTCTTTTGCTCACCATGCCACCCCTGTTTAGACCTGGACATATGCAAATCAGTCTTGACCCTGTGCCTCATGGTAACAGTCCAGCCTGAACTGCCAAGCCAGGTCCGCCCTGGACCGGAAACAAGCATCCTGGGACAGGTTTCGGGGTTTCACCCCTCATCAGCCAGGATAGCCTGAATCCAGTGGCACAGTGAGCCCGGGACCCACGTCTGGGCATACCCGGCACACTTAGGGCGAGAAAGCAAAAGACACACAATTGATGGACGGAATGCAGAACAAATCAAAACATCCACCCCCAGTCAAGAATATCTGGGTTAAATCCATCATTCTTTTGCTCACCATGCCACCCCAATTTAGACCTGGCCATATGCAAATCAGTCTTGACCATGTGCCCCATGGAAGCAGTCCAGCCCGAACTGCCTAGCCAGGCCCCCCCTGGTCCAGAAACAAGCATCCTAGGACCGGTTTCAGGGTTTCACCTCTCATCAGCCAAGATAGCTTCAATCCACTGGCACAGTGAGCCCGGGACCCACGTTTGGGCATACCCGGCGCACTTAGGGCGAGAAAGCAAAAGACACACAATTGTTGGACGGAATGCAGAACAAATCAAATGCTGCTGTCTTTAACATAAGAGATGATCTTAGTTATGCATGGTTTTACATAGCAGTCAACAAACTTACATATTACTTCTAAGACCGACCCATACCCTGAAACTATCGGTCTTCAAGGTGGTTCTTGACTGTTTTTGTGTATTTTGGGTAAGGTACAAATCACTGGTGTCCTAGGATATGGTCTATTCTAAAATGCATGGTCTTTTTCAGTGACTATTCCCAGGCCAATCCGATATCAGGGGTGTGCCTAATATCCTCCTGTATGCCTTAAAGGGGATTTCTAGTTAGTCTAATATAGTGATCCTCATTTGCAATCTCTTTTTTGTATGCAGTTGTGTCTTGTATAACTATAGCACCCCTTTGTCAGCTGTTTTAATGGTAATCTGCCTGCTCCTACTCAAATTAGATAGTGCTGTTTTCTCTTCTTTAAACATATTATAGTGTATATACCTGTCCTCTTCTTCAAGTGCCTGGATTTGTTTCATAACTAGATTCTCAAAGGTCATAGCTTCCACAGGTATCAAATGGGAGGGCAGGTAGAAAGTGGAAGGTAATTTCAGTGCCTGCATCAATGCTCTCATCTCCGTTCAATTTATCTTTAAATAAATATCTGTGTCTAATCTTCCTGAAAAATTGATTGATCTTGTTTTATTTTTTTAAAAAACCAGTGTGTTCAGTTAAAACAAACCCTAAGGCCCTTTCACGTACTCTCCTTTCATTGTGATTCAGTGTGTAGGATAAGATATTGAATATGTGGAGGGGAAATTTCATACAATGGTATGGTGTCTACCATCTGTATGTCTGATTCCTCGTTTGCCTCTCCCCTGGTTGGTATTGGCTCCTGTACCATCCTCTCCCTCTGCCTCATCCTCTGTTTCTGACCCTCCCTCTCTAGGGGATGAATAAACCTAAAAAAACATTGATAGACTATGGGGTATGCGTGTGATGGACCCAAACTACGAACTAGAGAATGTGTCTGAAAAGGTTATGGATTTACATGTGTCAGAGGAGCTTCCTCTCACTTTTTGGGTATTAGGTGAATTGCAGTACTCACTTCTAAGGTAGGGATATACACATTCTTTATCGTACTTAGATGTGTCTTTGTGTACTTTTTCAATTTTCCTACCTAGATTTGTCAAATGAAATTCTTCAATACCTTTCTATAGATTATCCAAGGCTGCTTTAGCATTCTTAATTGCCTGGCTGTTGCGGATATTTTCTTCTCATTCATCAATCTGTTTTTTTATTATAATCAGTTCTTCTAGTGCCGTGTCAATTTCTAGTACCATCCAATATCATCAACAATTAATGTATATATAACTGAAGTACTTGGCTTCCTCGTATATTGAACTAAAATTGCTAAAAAGCAAATGATCACACCTATTAATAGTTGCCAAATTCTAGTCTTAATACTGATGTATAATTCTTGAAGATCATGTCTTAAAATTGAATGGCGTTTAGTCTAAAGGTGTGGGAGGTTAAAATTCAATATTAAATCCTTAGTACGGCTTACCGAGGATAAGTTCCAATCACCCTGACAACAAATCCATAAGGCAATCTTGATATTAATGACCAAAGGCTTTAAATCAAATATTAAGCTTTCACAACCTAAGGTACATATTCTTCAATTCGATACACTATTAATTTCTGCTAATAGTAAGAATCTTAGTTTGTCAAATCGTCACCCATAATATTCCCATGTTTGAGGGTCATGAACCCCACCCATATGGTTAGAACAAATCACAACAAGTAATGCATTCAGTGTGTTCCATTAAGGAAAGAATCTGTATTCCAAAGAATGAGGTGAAAAATATATTAGCATAACCCATAAAGAGTTCAAGTTTGAGAGGAAAGAGTGAGATAGAGCATAAAGCTCAAATTCAATCAGTCGATAATTTCTAGACTTCCCATAAATAAAGGTTCACCAACTCAATAAGTCTCAGCAATGAAGCAAAATAATCATGCAGTAGCAACTGCATTTAGCAACTGGGTCAGAAAAGGATAGCAAGTCAGCGTTCAACCTTCAGCGTTAAGCCAATAGCATCCAGCATAAAGGGTATGGAGCAAGGGTCTGGGAAATAGGTATGTATATGGTGTGGCAAGGCATTAACCTACTCTAGGAACATGCACTAATATAAACAGTTAAAAGAAATTTTGCAGTTGTACTTGTATCTTCTTCTTCTCCCATCCAATCAGCTTTCAGCTCATCTGAGAATAGGCTCTCCTACTGCTCTCACACAATTTCACACAAAGAGCTTACAAAGAATTATTGTAAAGTATGAAACATTTTTAAAACTATGTCTACGTATGATGCCTTCTCGATTCTTAGACCTCCATTCCCATGGTATGATCACAAATTCTTAACATTCTAATGAAATACATTGTATGTCAGCTAAACAATAGGCTATGTGAATTGGAAACATCAGCTGCGAAGAATGTTGTTCAGCATCACATCTCTTCATTATAACAAGCTTTGGCAAAGACAATAGGTTTCAGCCATGCAAGAACTATTGGCTTTGTCAATGTTAAAGTCTTTTAGCCCTCTGCCTAGAGCGTCCCTTTGCAGCTGAAACTAAATCATGGGCCAAAGCACTGCAGCATCAAAGAGCCTATCTATTTGAGTAGAAAGGGGAATGGAGAAAGAGGGTGAAGTGCAGAAATGTGTTAAGGGGAGAGGAAATGGTCAGGTGAGAGTTGGGTAGCAAAAGACAAGAAGATGGGAAGTGAATGTTTGGAATAAGAAGAAAATGAGTAGAAGGGGTGGAGAAAGAGTGGAGGAACGGGAGATTGGTGGAGAGAGGTAAAATGGTGGGAGGATGGAAGAAGGAGGAAGGCAGGGCAAAAAACAAGAGAAGAAAATGGACAATGGGGTGCAGGTAGGAGGGAGGCGGTATGGAGGGCTGTATATGAGAAGAAGTAGAGAAAAGAGATGGGTGGACACAAGGAGACAGAAAAATGAGAGAACAGCAAAGGGGGATGTATAGAGGAAGAGAGCAGCGGATAGGGAAGCAGTGGAAAGCAGGAGAGTGGAGTAGTAGGCAGGCGGAGAAGATTAAATGAACGGGGGAGTTGATACAGTAAATGTGAGATAGTGGAGATGAGAGGGAGGTGAATGAGAGGAAAGTTCAGTTGAGAAAGAGGATGAAGGGCAGCTGAGTTTGTGAGTGAGGAGTAGTGAAGCGGAGAATGAGTTTGATGGAGTGTGGTGGTCCAGACTGGAATTGGGAGAAGAGGAGAGAGTAGGAAAGGAGAAAAGTAGGCCTACTGGGTGATGAGTGAAGGGGAGTGAATGTTATGGAGGGAAGGAGATAAAAAGGGAAGGAAGAGGAGGACTGCATGGTAGTTGTGATGAAAAGGCAAGAGGAAAATATGGGACCTTTCCGAAAAGATGACAGCAGGGGAAACGAGGGAGGGATGACGGTCGATACGTAGCATGAGGTGGGATAATGCAGAAGGGAGATGGGAGAGTAGTGGAGGAGTAGGAGGCATGATAGGAAAAAGTTTAAAAGAAAGAGGAGGTGTGGGGAAAGGGGACAGACCTGCTAAGGTCACAAGAACGGAGGGGGGAGAGAGGAGCAGGGGAAAGGAAGGTGGAGAGCTGGGTATAGGAGATGAAAGGGCGGGAAGAAAAAACACAGGACACTACATGACGGGTGGCAAGTGGAAGAAGGCAAGAGGGCGAATGTAGAGGAGTAGGAAGGGACGATAATAGAGAAGGTGGTGGAAGCCAAAAGTACATTAGTAAAAGTTAGGGGAGAAAAGAGAGTGACAAAACGGGTGATGGAGAGGAGTCAAGGGTAAGGGAGTAGAAGAAGTGTGGTGTAAATGAAGATAGAATGGGAGATGTTGGGTAGAGAGGAGATAGAAAAGACCAAAGGGAGATGGGGCGTGGACAGAGAAGGTGAAAGAAATTGTACAAAAATAGGAAAAAAGAACAGAGAATTGAAAAAAAAAACAGAGAAAGAATGTTATGTTACTTTAACACATTTATTGATCGCTCTATGCGCTTTGAAAGGGGCTCTTGATGCTACTAGCTGAACTGCGGTTGAAGTAAAAAAGTTGACTACTATTAAGAGCTGCATCAGAAGGAGGAGGGGTGATGATAGATGAAAAGTGGTCAGGGTCAAGGGGAGAAGAGGGGCGAGAGACAACACGATGAGAAACGACAAAAGAAAAGTAAAGAAGATGGGTATAGACCGTTCTCGGAAGAGGGATGTGGTGTGACAGGAAGTGAGAAACGTGAAAAGAAAAAAAGACTGAGGGAGGAAGGCATAGGGGAGCAGGGTGAGAATGAGAGAAGAAACTGCTGAAAAGAGCCCCAATCGAGAGGGGAACCAGCAGCGAGGGGAGCACCAACAGGAACAAAGTAAAGTGGTGAAGAGAAAAGACTGGGGTGAGAGAGGAAGGCAGACCTGGTGAACAGGAAGGAGTAGGTAAAAGGTACATTACTAGAGGGGTGCTAGGATGGGCAAGAAGAAAGCGAGTGTGTAGTAAGGGGGACGGGGTCAAAGAGGGGGGAAAATATAATGGTTAACTCAACCCATGTCAGTAGTGTGCAAAAGGAGGCATAGCTCTCAGGTGTCCCCATGCCATTTACATCACTTTCAGCCAGTCCTGTTTTTTTGTGTGTCCTGCAGCACTTAGCATTCTGGGGCTTGTAGTTGAGTTTTCATCATAAAGTCAATGGGCTTATAAAGTTAAATAACGCCAACAGCTGATTTGGAAAAAACAAAGGCTTGACTGAAAATGTCACACATGGAATCAGGCCCATTTGACTGCTGCAACACTGAAACATGCCAAAAATAAATGAGGGTGACGTCAGTCATCAGTCACTCCTGCTTATTTTTACAACAACACTAAGCATGCTGGTATCTTTTGTCTTAATGGGACCAGCTTGAAACTGGTGTATGATAAATAAGGATTTCCCCACAGCCACCCTTATGCCATTTGATATGTTGAGAGATTGTCGGGAGGTAGGGTTGGGTAATCTTGTTTCCAGCCCTGTCTATTTCTTTAAACAAGTCACTGTTTTCTGTCATGGTGAGGTTGGATGAAAATAAATCATGGGCTAAAGCACTGCAGCATCAAAGGGTCTATCCATATGCGCCCTCACCCCCCCCCCCCCCACCACATCAGCAGGATCTCATGCACATGAGCCTCAGGAGAAAGTTCATAAGGAAGCAGCCCAGCCAGTGCACAAATTCACTTCAGCCAACTCCATTAACCAGCACCAGGGAGATAACCACTAGCCAGGGAAGAACAATAAAGATATCCCGAGGCCACAAGAAAAGTAAACAATGGTAGAGTTCAGCCCACATCCAAGCAAGTCAAATTAACATCTTCTCTGAAAGAAAGACTTGGCTCTGTGGATGTGGACCTGCACAGCCACTCAGGTAAAAAAGAACAGAGGGGAGAAGGGGATTGGGATGTAAAGGAAGCAACTGGAACAAGGATATGGGAGAGGGCCTGAAAATACAAGTACTCATATGGAGTGCTTAAGCATAAAGAAAAAAGTAGCTCCCAAAACTAGAGCAGTGGATGTACACAAGTACTTGGTCCATGCTCTGGGGGAGGGCTAAACACAAGAAGAGGTATGACACATGCCTGCCATCAACAAATGGGAACAAAGGATATGAGAGCATCAATGGAGCAAGCAAATGGTAAGCGTATGGCCGGGCTGAAGCCCACACATTAAAAATAACATGTCTCTTCGAGACAGTGCATGCGCTGTCTAGCTGAGACCTAAACATGAGGATCAACATTTCCTATTCATGCTTTGTATTTATTGTGTGAAATAAGCATTCATTTTATTCAACAATAAATCATTACTAGCAAATATTTAAAAATGTTTTTATTAATCAGGAACATTCTGCGATATGGTGTGAAGCTTTTTCGATAGCTTGCAAGCATTCTTGCACTAACCTAGAATAAACGTTAGTTGTATAATCATCTCTTTTGTATCTCACAAATGATGCTTGTAACTGCTCTTTATCTGTTGTGTGTGCAAATGTGATAGTTGTATGTGTAGACCTAATATCTTTCTTGGGTGTTAAATAGAACCCTACTAACATTATTAAAATCATTAGTCCTGATATTACGAAAACCGAACACATAATAACTTTGCATTTCTAAGGCAACACATGTTTGTCTAAAATCAGATTGTTTCAAGCAAGGTACTCAGCAACAGAATACAAGTTCAATTCAGAGTTTTCTCCAAATATGCTCTTTGCAAGTTTTTCTCAGTGTATTTTCCAACAAAGTCTCTTTAAAATCAAATTCTTAATTTAGACAATCTTAGCCCTACTCTGTGTTCTTCTAAAATGTTATACCTACTCTTCTACTGAAATCTTGGGCCTAGGTAAATGTTCTTAAAATAAATTAAATAAAAATCTAATTTTAGTCTTTTTAGCACTTTTCAAGCAGTTTTAGTCTTTGAATGTCTTTCAGTATTCTCCAGGATTCTTTGTCAGACAGCTTTCTCCAAGTGTAATTAAAGTGATGTCATGGAGGTTTAAACAGTTCAGTTTTCACATCACATAGTTCATCCAATTATGCATTCAATACCTTATTCACAAAGTATATCCACTCCGGTGTAGAATACCTTTGACAAGGCACTCTTGCTTTTTTTAATTTTCTTAGTCTTTGTTGAACTTCCTCTGTGTCACTTCCACCACTCAACTCTGTCTCCTCAGTGATATTCAGTGGTATTCAATCAACAGACACACTTGCTTTTAATTTCCTTTGATTACTGCACTGTGGCCATTCAACTTTACGGGTGACTCTTCTTGCTTCAGTGCTTGTTCCTTCACCCGGATTCTCTATTCGTGCTGATGCTGTCTCAGTTTTTTTCTCAAGTTGAGGTTTGTTCTCTTATTTTTTGTCAGAGACTTCAATCCCACTCTATGAAATGACAGGCACTTGATTCAGTGCAACTGTGTGCTGATCTTCACCCCTTTCTTCTCCTTGTTGTTGTTGTTATCTCTGTGTCACTGCTCTTTGTTGAGGTACAGCTTCTGACAGTGCAGTCACCAGTGCTCTTCGTTCAGGTTCAAAGAACACAATTTCCTCATATGCATTTCTCACTCTTCTGGTGTGCAATGCATGCACCCAGTTTGGAACTCTAGC
The DNA here is from genome assembly GCA_963921515.1 of Calotriton arnoldi. Taxonomy (NCBI): domain Eukaryota; kingdom Metazoa; phylum Chordata; class Amphibia; order Caudata; family Salamandridae; genus Calotriton; species Calotriton arnoldi. The sequence goes on from CAWUFW010021620.1 coordinate 28,553, forward strand.
ACACTTGACAGCAGTGTTAGGGACCAAGATTTCTTGGAAGGGGCCTTTCCATCTCGGATCCAGACAAGTCTTCCGAGAGTGCTTCTTGATCATGACCCAGTCCCCTGGATTAAGGTCATGGCACTGTTCTTGATGTGGGTCTTGTGTACCAGCTGCAACCTGGTAAGAGACAGAACGCACCACATGAGCCAATCCTTTGCAGTAATCAAGAATCACATCATCTGTGATGCTCACAAGTGCATTTGCAGATAGAACAGGCAATCTCATTGCACATCCCATGAGAATCTCATGAGGCGATAAACCAGTTTTCGTATCAAGAATGCTTCGAATATTCATCAGCAGCAAGGGTAAAGCATCAGGCCATTTCAGTGATTTCAAGGCACAGACTTTGGTCAAACAAGACTTTATGGTGCTATTGTGCTGCTTATTGATACCAGATGCCTCAGGTCGATAGCTACAATGCAATCTCTGTTCAATTTGCTATGCTGCACATATCATCCTTAGGACCACGTTGTTTAAGTGTGCCCCTCTATTTGATTCAAGAGAAACCAGCAGTGCTACAGTGAGACTGTAATTTTTTCTGGTTGGGTAAGCCTCCACCCATCGAAAGAAGATGCACACTATGACCAGGTCATATCTCAACCAGTTGCAAACATGCATCTCATTGTCAAAGTCCATCTGCATTGTTTTGAAAGGACCACCTGATCTCCCTATGTGTCTTAGTGTGACAGGAGTTATTTTTCCTACATTCATTTGTTGACATGCCACACAATTATGGTATCATTCTTCTGCAAGCATCCTAAATCTGGGATTATACCAATTCTGCCTAAACAACCTCACCATGGCATCTCTCCCTTGATGTATGTGTCAATGGAAGTGTTATGTCATTGTAAACAACAAACTGTCAGGTAACACTGGTCTCTCATCAGCTGAGATCCAAATCTAATTTGCATTTTTCTCACATCCTGCTCTGATCCAACCTTGCTGTTCTGCTGCTGAAACATTTTCTTGCACCCCTTTTAGTTCTTCCCATGTGTTAATTACTGACATAAAAAAGACAGTGTCCTAAGATTCATTTTGTCGGCATATCTGTTTCCAACTGCAATGAAATCATTGCCACTCTGGTGTGCTTCACATTTAACCACAACAATTTCAGCAGGCAATTGGAGAGCTTCCAAAAGATTTTACACATTCTCACCATTGCATATTGGAGTGCCGGAAGAGGTCATGAATCCTCTATGCGACCACCTTTGCCCAAAATCATGAACAACACCATAGCCATACTGCCTATCTGTAAATATAGTCACTTTCAATTGGGTCATCAAAATGTTGCTCTCATAAGGGCAATTAATTCCACAACCGTTACTGAGGTAATACCTCGAAGCCATGAAGCTTCCACAACATCATTAATTGTGCAAACATTGTAAGCTGCTCTGAGGATACCTTCATTGTTTCTCAAACATGAGGCGTTAACAAAAATGATATAATCCGGCTCATCAGGGGTTTATCTTTAATAACAGGTCTTGCCTTTGTGCATAAATCTATGGCATCTAGGCAATCATGTTTATCTTCATCACTAACAGTATAAGTTATAGGCAACAAATTAGATGGGTTGAAGATCTAACAAAATAAAAAAAAGTCACTTTGTTAGTCATCAAATTTTGTCACTTGTACTTTGTAAGTTTATTGTGTCATATATTGGGTTTTTGTTCGGGTCAGCAAAATTTGCACAGAGTGAGGGACCATTACATTTAAAGGGTGTCCCATCACTATGCTCTCACTCCTCTCGATACAAACACTTACTGTGGTGACGTCTTTAAGTCAGCCAGGCAGTCCTGCAGCTACAGGGTCATGGGTTGTCAAAAAGTAGGCCACATGTTTTTGAACATTTCCATGCATCTGAGTAAGCATCTGAGAGAGCACAGTCCTCCCTCTCACTGCAAAATAACGTAAACATTTTACCATAATCAGGCATTCCTAATGCCAGGGCACGATAGAGACTTTCTCTCAGCTCTAGGAAAGCTTTCAAGCAATAATTGTCCCAAGGAAACGGATCAGGGACATCTTTGTGTGCCAGCCTCAGTAAAGGCTTAGCCACTAGGGAAAAGTTTTGTATCCACTGTCTACATCCTGACTTCCCTTTGCCCTCATTGTTGATTCATCTGAAGAATTTTTCCACCCTCTCTGGTGACACCTTTCTTGCATCTTTTTCAATGTTGTGTCTCAAATACTGAACTTCTTTTAGATAGTATTGCAACTTTCCTATAGGCACCTTGTGTCCATTTTCAGCCAGGTGATTTACAAGTGCAATTGTATCCGGCTTAGAGGCTTCTCATGTCTCTGATGCCACAATCAAATCATCATTATATGCACAAGTACTGACTTGTAGGGCATATGCAGTGACTCCAGATTCTTTTTCAACATCTGGTCAAAGATGGAAGAACTTTCTTTATACCCTTGTGGGACTCGGCACCGTGCCAAAACTCCCTGCTGAAACACAAAGGAAAAAAGGTACTGACTATCTTTGTGTAATGACACTGAGAAAAAGGCTTGGCAAAGCTCAATAACACAGTAAACCATTCTGCCGAGCATGGGATCTGGAAAAGTATACCGGTTGGATTCGGTGTAAGGGGACAACTTGGAACAACAATGCTATGAATTTTTCAGAGATCCTGTACAATCAGATATTTACCATTGGGCTTATGTAAACCCATGATCGAAGAGTTGCATGGACTTCCAACCAATTCCCTCATATCCCTTTGCTCAGCATGTCTTCAATTACAGGTGTTATTCCTGCAACTGTCTCTGGTGTCAAATGGTATGGTGGTGTGCTTGGATACACTGCATTTGGTTTTAGTGTAACTTGGACTGGTTTGTTAGTCCAATATCTTTTCCTATAAAGTCCCATATTTTTGGGTTCACTGTTTCTTTTAAATCAGGAGGTTACTCTCCAAAACCCACAGCTAAATCTTGTCGAGCCATTTTAAACTCAACATCCTCATCATGGCTCTGGAATTCAACACCATTCGGTGTACAGTAAATTGTGCAGTTTAACTTGCACAAAAAATCTCTTCCTAGCAGGATTAGAATCGCAAACAAAAAATTAATGAGTTTCCTCAAATGAACCTATTTTCACAGAAACTTTCCCTGAAACTGTATTTGTGATCTGTTTAATTGAACCTCCTACAACTTGAATCTTTTTTCCAAAGAGGGGTAGGTCTGGGACGTCTGCTGTTCTCACAGTGGATCTGGTAGATATGGTATCAATCAGAAACTATACAGGGTGCCATTCAGCTCACCTTCTATGAATGGACCACTCTGGTCTACCTCCAAGACTGCGCCAAGCACGCAATCTTCCTTACCCCTCAGGTGCCATCATTGGGAATTGGCTGAGCCGAAACTATCATTATCAAATATAAGAAGCTGTTGAAATGTGTTCTGATTTTGGTTCTGGAAGGGGTTCAAGTTTGGCTTGGGCAACTGGTTCAAATTAAATCTAGGGTTTCGCATATTTTGTGGGATCATTTGAGCTTCTGCAACTTGCATCAACCGGGACCTGTTTTTGCATTGGCATTGGTGGAACTGACACATTTTGCATTTGCATTTGATTGCCAATCTTCATTTGTACATTTCCATTTACTCCATCAGGATTAGACCTCTACTCCATCTTCCAATGCCAGTTCTTGTTACAATAATGACAAGGAGTCATTTTCTTCAAAGTCGTGACATCCATTCCAGAATTCAGATCATCCAATACCTCTACCTCTAACCTGTGAACGACCGAATCCTCCTTGAGTACCTTGCACTCCTGCTTGTGCACCAACACCTTGCATACTACCTTGATTTCCTGAAAAATACTGGTTCTGAAACCCTCTCTGAGCAAACTTTGTCTGGGCCAACATACATTTCTCCATAAGCTTTTTCTGCTTCATATCTTGTTCATCACAACAATATTTTGCATACCTCAGGATCTCTTCAAGCGATTTAATCTGCCAACAAATCATACTCTGTTGTATATGTGCACTGATCTCTGGCCTTAACCCAATGACAAATTGAGATACAAAGAATCCCATATCACTTGGATCATGATATTCTCTCCCACTGTGTTGTTGAAACACCTGAAGCAATCACTCATAGTAGTCATGCACTTATTCTTTTGGATCTTGTGTGGTTCTTTTAATCTTCAGCCAATCAAGATCTTTCAGAGGCACCTTGCCTTTCAGGAAAGTAATCAGCACTTCATACTTCTCCATAACTACAGGAAATGGTGCATTAGTGCGTTCCTCCTCGTCGGTTCTTCACGTGGCCATTGCACAACAATTTTACATTCAGCTCACAGATCAGTTGGCACTGCAATGTCAAAGAACGTATTCAGATCAATCCGCAATACCTATGACATTTTTACAAATCTGTTAACCTGTGTGTACCGCTGCACGAGTTTGTCTGTTAATTTTGAAAAATCGTTCATGAATGCTGCAAGATCACCTCTGCTCCTGGTGCACAGGCATATACTCCAACCACTATTTCCCTTAGTGGATAATCCAAAGCTTATTTCACATCTTGTGAACCTGTCGAAGACATTCTATTGTCCCCATCTACGTCTGCCTATTTCTTTTTCTTTTCATGCTTCTTGGACAATTTAATTTCTAATCTTCCGAAATCACTCCATTTACGGATGCACATTAGCAATTCAGTTATGTGTAAACACATTCCTGACGAATGGATTGTTTCAATTGCTCCATCATTTAATTGAACTCTGTAACTTCTTTGGAAAGTAAAACTATTTGAAAGGTCAACATCATATTTTAGGGCCAAATCAGTCTATTTATCATATGTGATTGCTGCACGTCTTGTAATTTCCTTACTTAAGAAAATTAATTCTTTCTCCTGATACTGGTTTATATGTTTAAGATCTAAACATCTCCTAAAAATTTCTTTAAGTTCAACCTTTAATTTTGAAACATTTAGTTGTTTCTCCTTTTCAGGTTCTGGGGTAACTTGTTGTGCTGCACGTTCTGTCTTTCTACATCCTGCTGCTTTCTCAAACCATGGTGGGAAAATTTCACCCTAAAACAAATTTGTCTCTTCCTGTATTATCAGTGTTGTAAACATAATCCTTCCCCCATCTCTCAATGACTGAGACGTTTGTGGTGGTTTACAGGCAACAATCTATGAATTTTGGGATGTCAAGACAAACCGTGATACAGCCAATCCTCCCACAGCTCCTTGAGCTTCTGGAGTCGGTACAATGCTTACAAGGGCAATCGTATTTGGGGCATTTACAATCGGAGCAGTCACAAGAGACCTAGGCACTGTATCTACAGTTGGCATTTGTGGTAATTGTACCAGAACGGCCACCATAGAAGCAGAACCACCAGGTGTTATAACTGCTGGTGGCTGAACAACAGATGGTGGGGCAATTTGCAATGTTTGAAAAGTCTTTCAATCTGTAGTATACTTGTTTCAACTGGGACAGTAGCCACCATAGTACTTACAGTTGTGCTGTTATCTATATTAGTAGTGGTGGGGTCACATAAGGTGGGGGACGTGCAGCTAACATTTCTTCCAAAATATCACCCCCTAAATCACTATCTGAGTCATCTGTCCTTTCATCCTTCCCCTTGTCTTTTTCTCGCGACTTAGTCTTTTTCAATTTCTTATGCGTCTCAGTGGTAATGGCTGGATACAGTCTTGTTCCCTCAACTATAGCTTTCATCCATCTCTGCTGTGCTTCATCTCATCGAGCATCTGCATAATTACGCATTGCTCTTTAGTCTTACTTTGGCATTTCTCCCTTTCTTTGTCTAGTGCTACCTTCTCCCACATATTCAAAGCTTCATAATGTGTGGCTCTAGGGGATGGCTTTATTTTTTTACAGATTCTCTTTCAGTTTTTCAATAATTCTAAACTCCAAAGTACCATATTTAGGAAAAGTTGTTAGACCCTACTTTTCAGTAATCTTACACCAGTGGCAAAGCCATAAACATGTATGTAATCCCAATTCAGTTGTCATATAATGTGCAGCTGTATCCTCAGGAGGCACCTCTTTGCCTCCTCGTATCAGAATTGTTACATCACATTTCATAAGACTTTGAAATTCTATAAAGCATTTCATGAATTTCGCAAAGTTCAACAATAATCAGTTGAAATAATTATTGTATTATCTGAAACTCGTATTGCAATGGTTTTAAGTAACTATGCAAATGTAATAAAATTCAATTCAATTCAGTTGAAATAAATGCAATTCAAATTAAATGTTTTGATTCTGTTTCATAAATGTCAAATCTTTTCTCCAATCCTGTCACAGTTTCTATTCTTGAAGACCTGTTAACTAATCTCAATGCAGTATTCATACAACTGGCTTATCACAGTGCGGCACTCTGTATTATCATCAACGAATCACAGCGCGACAGTACACTAACCAACCTATATCAGCGTGACACTCTATGATGTATGATCTCAATCCTTGCATCAGTTCACCCTCCTTTATAATTTCTCATGTACACACAAATTCTACAACTTAAACAAATCAAACTAAACAATCTGTGTCTTCTCCACTACTGAAATCAAAAGGCAATTCACTAGTCGGAACATTAAGGTTTTTACACCTTTCGACTTTTCGCACAAAAGATTTTCACATTTGCAAGTAAGATCTCGACCAGAGGGAAATCCCCCTAATCAATGTAGCGTCACTCTTTGCGCAATCAGGTTCTGCCAATATCCATCAATATTAGTACAATCAGAACAGTTTATTAATGTCCCTATCTCAACTTGTGTAGTCGACAGCACCTCACGACCCACAAACCTTAAGCAGAGAAGAAAACCAGATAAAGTATTGCACACTTTTCTCAATATCTATTAAGTGTCTTCTACACTTATCTCAATATCCCAGAATCTAAGGTTACACCGGGCCTGATAACTCTTTACAATAAACAATGAACAAATAAATTAATCAAATCATTCAACTCAAGTACTCCAAATAACTTCTCAATAAACTCAACAATGGAACTTAAATCACAACACATCACCCTATTATTAATCACACCTTCAAAACAGCAACCGCGTATGAAAAATTGCACCTTGTCATTCTTCAAGTTATGGGCATTGGGCTTTGGGAATTGGGCATTACTCTAACTCGGGCAAGTATTTTATAGGTCCTCTTCTCAAGATGTTAAACCGTTCCTCTGCTACCAGATTCTCCTGGAGCGGAAATCAATTTGAATAAAATGGTTTAGCATCTCTATTTCACACCAACAGGGTTGATCCCCGCTCGGGTGTTTGCTCTTACTTCTCTGTGACAGACCTTTGCCATTGTTTATGAGAAGATCATGAGCTATGCATCACATAAATGAAAATCACAATACTATTTCTAAGTTCAGTCAATAATGAGAATTATGTGTAAGTTTTAAGGGTTTTATTTTCATTAAACGTTTAGTATGTTCTTGTACTTTTTTTCAATTAGTTAAAGTATCAGTCAAATTACAGAATTGATCATAAAATATGGTTAGAACAAACCATAAGAAATAATGTATTCAGCGTGTTTCATAAAAGAAAGAATCTCTATTCTGAAGAATGGGACGAAAATGGGGTTAGCATAAATCCATAAAGAGTTCAAGTTCAGGAGGCAAGAGTTAGATAGAGCATAAAACTCATAATCAATCAGTCAATAATGGCTAGACTTCCCATAAAGAGAGGTTCACCAACTCAATAAATCTCAGCAATAAAGCAAAATAATCATGCAGTAGCAATTGCATTCAGCAATCATGTCAGAAAAGGGTAGCAAATTAGCATTTAGCCTTCAGCATTAAGCTGTCAGCATCCAGCATAAATGGTGTGGAGCAAGGGTCTGGGAAATAGGTATGCATGTGGTGTGGCACGGCATTAATCTACTTTAGTAACAGGCACTAATATAAACAGTCAAAAAGAAATGTTGCAGTTGTACTTGTATCTTTTTTCTCTCTTGTCCAATCAGCTTTCAGTTCTTCTGAGAACAGGCACTCCTTCTGCTATCTCATGATTTCACACAAAGAGCTTACAAAGAATTATCGCAAAGTATGAAACATTATTAAAACTATGTCTACTTATGAGGTCTTCTCGATTCTTAGACGGCCTTTTCTATGGCATGATCACATTCTTAACCTTCTTATAAAAGAAATGTAATGTTAGCTAAACAATCGACTATATGAATTAGAAACATCAGCTCTGAAGAAAATTATTCAGCATCACATCCCTTTATTATAAAATTGAGGAAAATAGGTTAAAAGATCAACGTTTTCTATTCATGCTTTGTATTCAGTGTGTAAAATAAGGATTCATTTTATTCAACAATAAAGCATTTCTAGCAAATATTTCAAAACATTATTAATCCGGAACATTCTGCAATATGATGTGAAGCTTTTTATTAAAGATATCTCAGGGTAAGGTCAACTTTTAAGAATGTTGTGCAGTCTCAGCACATTTATTTAAGTTGCTTGTAAAATTAAGTTTGTTAAAACATTTTGAGGCCTAGTACTCATAGGTATAGTTGCATACTGCATTTTACATGTTGTCAGTTCAATTTAAATTGCACATTAACGTTACACATGTAACTTTCAGCTAAAATAATTTTGCATTTTAATAAACTTTTTCCTCAGCTCTATGGGGCACAAGATATAATGTGAACTTACTGAGTCAACCCTGTAACCCTAAGAACCAAGGTAATTATATATCATCAAGTACTGTGGTTCACCTGGGATAACCTCAACTGACTAGTATTGAGTCAATGCACATGAATAAGAACATATATTGGTTAAAAAGGTAAGTACGGCTAACACACAGGGAACCCAAAACAACATAGGTCTGCTAACACCACAGGACAAAATATCCCCAATTTCTCCCAAAATCATCGCCTATGACCATTAGAGAATTATTAACAAGAATTATCCTTCGAATAATTGAAAATTGGTCACAGCAGAATTTTAATCAAAAGAACAAATTAAGAGCAACACAAATAATGCTGATATGAACTACACAGAGCAATATGCTGCCATTAATTCAACAAAAGGACGCCATTCAATGAATCTAAAAATAAAATTGAATTGGAATACAAAAGTCAAACAAATCATTCAGCATTCTATATTACATATGTACAGGTCATCGTTTCAGCCCGAAGGTAATCTAGACCAGGGCAATCTTCTGGACAAATGTGTAGCAAAAAACTGATGTATCAATACAATTTTGAACCTAAACAAGACACAGAGAGATAGAACAGACATTATTAGAATTAATATTATTTTATGCACCATACACAAACACACTGCTGTTGGTAGTGCAAGAAAAAGACAAGTGAAGTAGAGACAAAAAGAAGAAGTGACCACCACCAAATGTGTAGGCTTACCGAAAAAAAATTAAAACCACAAGTCGGATAAAAGGAATAGACGAAAAAAGTGGCAAAACATGTTAAAACAGGCAAAAGTTAAACTGGTACCCACAGTTCCGGGAAAACATAAGTATAAACTTACAAATGAATAAAATTGGAAGCCCGGGAGATCTGCAAAAAAATTCCGAAGGGTATCGCAGAGGGTGTGTGACATGAGACAAATCCAACAGAGACACACCTAAATGAGTGCACATGCAGTGCAACAGATGTGATTGAAAAATAGTTAAATCGCTTAAACTAATAGGTGCATACTGAGAACTTACTTAATTAAGGACAGCACTGAATTGGACCAAAAAGGCATATGTCCGGTAAACCAGGAAACAATGCAACTTAAAGATGTACCATGGAATGAAACCTTGTATAAAGGTCACCTAAAGTATTATAAATATATGTCAATAAATTTGATTAATGGGGCAACATTGGCGTTCTGAGTTTATTTAAATAAATGTGACATACTTAGACCCACATGAACCTCCATACACTTTAGAAGGATACTGGTTCACTAACCAATGGGACCATATTGCATTCAAAAAGTGTGAACGCAATAAAGGAATTCTGTCAGATAGGGAGTGAGCAACCTCCATTCAGCTGGAACAAAACCCTTCTGTATCCTATTTGAAAGCAAAACATATTATTAGCAGAAAGTCTAGGAGAGGCTGAAAAAGACTGAGAATTATGAAAAGGTAAACACGGACAAAGTCTGGAGACTGCAACAGTAACGTACTCGCAGCACATATGATCACAGGAGCGAAAATGCATAATCCGAGATTGACGTGAAGCACCACAAAAAGTCGGCATCCAAACAGTGTGCTAGCAATTAGGGCATGTAAATTAAGGAGAGCGTGTACGGTGGCGATGAATTGGCCAATTAGCCAACCCTTCCTGTATACCCCAGGAATTCTGGGAAGTGAGGTCCTACATTATTTTGTAGTCCGAAGTAATAAAAAACTGGACCATTTGTGATGAACAGCCAATTGAACAATAAAAGTTAAACATGTCAAGAAATACTGCCCAAAAATGTATGAGCTTACTAACAGGGAACTACAAGGAGACTCCATTCGCCAGAGAACAAATCCCCTAAAGAGGTCAGCGAAAGGGGGGAGTTGTCCAGTAAAAAAGATCTCTTGCAGAGGATCCGAGACAGCAGATTGTTCACTGTGTCTGCTGATTTATTTTAAATAACTGGATCCTATATCACTCCTGACTACCACATAATGTTAAAGCCTACCTACCTGAATAACAAATAGGATAAAACAAATCAACCCAGTACAAGACCAAAAAGGGATACTCAACATTAAGAGTACTCAAATAAACAGCTGCAAACTTGCATTGGTACCCAATCACCAATAAAAACAGATTGAACACAACCCAATTCACCAACAAATTGACAATTGAAACACAAGTCACAAAACCAATGCCAGAAATGCATCAGAGCTAACACATCCAGATCAAAGTAAGAAGAATAAGGGTTGTATGAACCTAACTTAGCTCGAGGAGGCAAGTAAAGAAAGAGAAAGAAAAAAGCACAATATCATACATATATGTGGTGCAACAGTCATATTTTCAATAAAAACACTGTTTATGCAACAGCTTCTCTTGATACATGGCTTATAAATGCTTAAATGAATAGGGATGGACAATCACAATGATGGATTCAAAAACATGAATCAACTCAATACCAATTGTGTGATCAATGGGTGGACAATGATTGTACAGTCTCATAATTTATGTTGAGGCCTGTGTTGGCAGAATTTAGCCAGTCAATTCATTGACATTCCAAGAGCATCAGAGTCTGAGAGATGTTTGTTACTTTTTCAGTCATCCAGACTTGTTTAATCACTTGTCATTTGATTTGTTGCTCTGAGTTGCTCAATTCTTGGTGATGCTCCACCAAGGGTGCTGTCATGATGCCACAGCATATTTGACTTCGATGTTGTAAAATCCTACAGTGAATTTGTTGAGTAGTCATTCCAATGTATATTCTGCCAAAGGGGCACCATGTGGCATAAATAACAATTTGAGAATTACAATTAGTGTGGCAAGTCAAGGTAAAATGTACATTCAGGTGTTGAAGTACTTTTGTATCACAAGTGAATTCACAAACACTGCACATTCTGCATTTAAAATGTGTCTGTATCAGATTAAGTCCGAAATACTCAGAAATTTGATTATTCGGTATTCGGTCACATGGGTGTGATGCCTTCACCAGATGGTCTCTTAAATTTCTGTCTCTTTTAAATGAAAACATTGGTGCATCCAAATCAATCTCCACATATCTAAAAATATTCCAATTGGACAACACCAGTTTTTTTTAGCTGGTTACTGATGGGTGTGAATTGGGTGACGAACGTCACCCTTGATTGGGGATCTTTTTTCTGAAGGGATAATAAAATATCCCAATGTGAGTACCAAGCTCTTTTGCGTGCCCTGGTGAGGAGGCATTTTGGATAGCCTCGTTAAAACAATCCAGAGATGAGGATGTCCGACTCTCAAAAGAAATCCTCTCTCTTTGAGCAATCGCAACAAATCTGAAGAAATTGCCCAAAGGGCAAGTTGTCCCTTAGACTGCATGGATGGAAACTGGAGTATTGTAAAGTAGACTTTTTTTGGGTCAGTTTACAGAACAAAGACACATAAATGAGTCCCTGATCATACATTACCAACAGGTCTACTAAACTTATCTCACTCAGACTGGATGACATAGTGAACTGGATATAAGGATTGTTTTGGTATAGCCACTGATAAAAACGTTTAAATTCAGAGGCTGATCCTGACCAAATCAAAAAAACATCATTGATGTACTGTTTCTAAGTTGATAAATTGCAAGAATTCTGTTATTGTCATTGAGGAGGAGCCTCTTCTCAAAATCATACATATAGGGAATAGCCAAATTCTGTGCAAAAGTAGCGCCCAGGGAAACTCCCATTGTTTGTAAAAAAATATTCACCACAGAATTTTAAAACTTTGTTTTCCTTGCAATGCTCAATAAATGAATAATGAATTCTGTGGGAACTGACATCAGGGAAAGACAAGTATCAAGCAGATTTGTTAATACGTTCAGAGCCTCTTGTTGAGGATCGTTTGCGGAAAGGGACCTAATGTCCAAAGTTACCAAAATGTGTTCTGTGTCATCAAAAGGGAGGTTCTCAATCAGATTGCTAAAGTGTGTCTCTGAAATAATGGAGCCAAATGGTCTAATGAAATAATCAATGTATTGACAGAGGGGATCCAAGCCGGAACCACACCCTGAAATGATAGGTCTCCTAGGTGAGGAAACCGGAACTTTATGATTCTTCGGAAGGGTAAATATATCACTGGCATCTTATGCGAGGAGTTGTTCAGAAAACTATACTCCTGATCACTCATATAATCTATTTCCTTTCCTAGCTTAGTGATGTTCCTAATCAATAGGGAAATCTCATTGCTCCTGTGATCATATGTGCTGTGAGTCAGTTTCTGTTGCAGTCTCCAGATTTCATCAGTGTTTACCTTTTCAAAATTCTTAGTCTTTTTCAGCCTCTCCTAGATGTTATGCTGATAATATGCTATGCTTTCAAATAGGATACAGAAGGGTTTTGTTCCCTCTGCCTGGAGGCACCTCGCTCCCTATCTGACAGAGTGCCTTTATTGCATTCACACTCTTTGAATGCGGTATGGTCCCCTTGGTTGGTGGACCGGTATCCTTCTGAAGTGTATGGAAGTTCATGTGGGTCTAAGTATGTCCCAGTTATTTAAATAAACATTGAGTGCCATTGTTGTCCCTTTAATTTAATATAATGATATATATTTATAATTGTTTAGGTGACCATTATACAAGGATTATTCCCATGGTGCATCTTTAAGATGCATTGCTTCCTGGTTCACTAGACATATGCTTTTTAGATCCATTTCAGGGCTGTCCTTAATTAAGTAAGTTCTTTTTATGCACCTATTAGTTTAAGTGCTTTAACTACACTTCATTCACATCTGTTGCATTGCATGTGCACTCATCTAGGTGTGTCTCTGTTGAATTGGTCTTGTGTCACACTCACTCTGCGATACCTTTTAATTTTTTCTCAGATCTCGCAGGCTTCCAATTTCATTAACTTGTAAGTTTATACTTATGTTTTCCTGGAACTATGGGTATCGGTTTAACTTTTGCTTGCGTTAACATGTTTTGCTCTTTTGGACCGCTTTTCGGTCTATTTCTTTTATCTGACTTGTGATTTTAATCTTTTTTCAGTAAGCCTACACATTTGGTGGCGGTCACTTCGTCTTTGTTGTAAATGAAAAGATGGTCCAATTCCATGTAAGTTCTCCAAGTAGATTTATTCAGGATAAGGTGGTAAGATGTTAAGCAGAGCACCACCAGGAGCAGCCTTCCTGCTGCTCAGCCCATCCACCAACTGACTCACACACTCACCAACATTCCACTCACCAACATTCTGCCACCACAGTCACACTGGCTGAGCAGCAGGTATAACACGTCTCCTTTCTTTATATTAATTACAAATGAACTCTAAATGGAATGACAATGAAGTCTGATGCAAGCAAAGGATGACATAGGAACAATAGCATGCAACAGAATGATATTAGAACCACTGCCACAAATAAGAAACATAGCAACGATCTGAAACGTCAGCATGAAGATAATAGATGGAAAATATCATGCACAAGAAATAAAAAAGTGAGAGAGGAAAAGGAACACAAGTGCTATAATAAGAATACACTCATGCACCATCTCCCTTTCTACCACAGCAAAAACCATGCACTACCACACCACAAACCACAAACAAACCCAGATACCTAAAACATGCCAGCTGGCCAGGCAAACATGAGAAAAGTAAATAGAGTGCCAACCACACAGTGCGGTAGGGAACACTGCACACAAGAGCAAGAAAGAAAAAAAAAGAAAACGTAGGAAATGTGGAAAATACATTCCACAGCAAACAAACAGCATAAATATTGCCCTCCACCCTTACCCGTAGTAAGGGAGGTATGTGTGGAAAGGCGCTTCACACGGAACATGAGCAAGAGCACAACTCAACACCCAATAAAATGTAAGAGAAACAGCAATCACAAGGAAAACACTCACTTTCAAAATCTGGCTTCAACTCAGCCCTTCACCCAAACCCAAAGTTAGGGTGGTACGTGTGGAACGCAAGTCCACACACAACATACGGCATAAAAAATAATTGCCTTACACCCAAACCCAAAGTTAGGGTGGTACGTGTGAAAAACCACTTCACACGAAACATGCAAAAGTGTACAACTCTACACCAACAAAGTAGTAAGAGAAAACAGTAATCACCATCCAAAACCCTAAACAGAAAGTTGGGGTGGGATGTGTGGAAAAACACTCCACACAGAACCTGTAAACGCGCACAACGCTACACACAATCAAATAGTAAAAAAACAGCACACACTAGCAAAACACACACTCTTCGCAAATCTGGCTCTAACTCAGCCCTTCACCCAAACCCGAAGTTGGGGTGGTATGTGTGGAAAAAACACTCCACACGGAACATGTAGAAGCGCACAACACTACACTAAATAAAGTAGTAAGGAAATAAACAATCAATATGAAAAACACTCACTCTTCAACAATCTGCACTACAATGGGTGGTGTTTCTGCACCAACCCACATTTCAAAAGACATGCTCTGAAGAAAACAATGGAAGATGTGCCTATAAAAAAAACGTCAAACCCATGGCAGCATTTTAAAAAACACTGGACAAAAATATACACACAGAGAGCACACTGAAGAAGTGTGCAACAATTTAGAAGAAAACCAACAGTACATCAATAAACCTTTGTTAATCATGCAACAACGAAAAATAGTCACAACCACTGCAAGGCAAAACAAGGCAATGAACATAAGAAGAAATAACACAGAGCGGAGTGAAGTGGCAACCTCCGGTGAGCGACTCTTCACCCGAGTAGTACTACTTTCGGTACAGTGTAGTCATGTATACTCCAAGTCGTAAAGTAATGAAACATAAGAAGTACTTTTAACAACTTTGCAGGCATTTTGCGCATAATTAGACTCCAGTGGAGACGTGAATACATGTCCAGTCAAAAGAACACAAACTACAGCTTCAAAGGGAGAAGGAGCCGCAGTTAGCCAACAATGGAACAGTCTTACCGGAGATACCATAAGATGACTGAAAACGAAACTCTCTCACGCTGTGCCGAAATCACAAGAAGTGTGGGCTACATCACGGAAAGCATATTTTGAAAATACTCTTGTTGCTGCTGCAAAAACAATAAGGACGTGTGCTCTGCATCCGGCTTCAACAAGAAATGCCACAGCATCACTCAAAATGGAGGCACGCTTGAGGCACTGCGCCGGATGGCTCTCGGCAATATCGTGCTCCAAAGCGTCCCGTAGCAGTAGAAGAGAAGACGTCATAGAAGATCCCATGAAGGCACAGCATGATACAAAGGATGCAGGTAAGATCGCGCGCTGTAAACAGCACGCGCAACATTTTCAAATGGCAAGGCTGCGGTTGAACTGACACCAGACCAAGGGGCTGCCATTGGCAAAAACACAATTAAAGAAAGTTGACTCACCCCCAGTGGTCCACACCGGTGACTGGCAAATCTTTTCTTGTAGTACATCGCATTTAGGTGAAATAATCACTGTCATGTATTCACATGGAAGTCTCCTGAGTGCCAACAAACGCTGCAACCCAAGAATAAAGCATGAACAATAACATAATAGACAGCGTGAAGAATTCCTTTCATCTTGAGCTGACGTTACCGAAGTACAGTCATGTAGCATGTGATCCATGTACCTTGTAGACCAGGAAGCGGTAAACACCAAAAGCAGGTTAATCCATCCAGATGTAGAAAGTGCCCAAATTGATATGAAAGTAGTGAAGTCTGGGGGCACAAACGCACAGCTCACTAGCAATGCTACAGAGCCATTAATTTCCCACGCATGAGACAAGATAGATGTAACAGGAAGATGTTGATCAATAGAAGTATGCCCCGGCTGGTAGGCTGTTCGATAGCATAGGACACTGGTGGGGCTGGGGCATACTGTCCTTAAGTTTCCATGTAAGATTCCTTTAAAGTACATCTGTAGTTTCTTCAGGTTGTAGTTTGTAGTCCTCTTTGCACGCATAGATTCTTCTTAATTTCCTTAAAATCGTCGCCAAAATATGTTGTAAATGAAAAGATGGTCCTTCCATGTAAGTTCTCCAAGTAGATTTATTCAGGATAAGGTGGTAAGATGTTAAGCAGAGCACCACCAGGAGCAGCCTTCCTGATGCTCAGCCCATCCACCAACTGACTCACACACTCACCAACATTCCACTCACCAGCATTCTGTCACCACAGTCACACTGGCTGAGCAGCAGGTATAACAGTCTTTTTGTCTCTTCACAACTTGTCTTTTTCTTTCGTACCATCAGCAGTGTGTTTGTGTATGATGCATAAAATATTTTTCATTTCAATAATGGCTGTTTTATCTCTCTTTGTCTGTTTTAGGTTCAACATGGTATTGATACTTATGTTTTTTGTGACACATTTGCCCTGATGATGGCCTTGGTCAAGTTTACCTTTGGGCTAAAACGCCGACCTGTACTTATGTAATATGGACTGCTGAATGATTTGCTTGACTTTTGTATTCCAATGCCATTTTATTGTTAGATTTAAAGAATGGCGTCCTTTTGTTGAATTAATGGCAGCCTATTGCTAAGTATAGTTCATATCAGCATTATTTGTGTTGCTCTTAAGTTGTTCTTTTGATTAAAATTCTGTTGAGACCAATTTTCAATTATTCGAAGTATAATTCTTATTAATGATTCTCTAATGGTCATAGATAATAATTTATAGAGGCATTTGGTATCTTTTGCCCTTTGATGTTTTTGTGTTAATACACTTATGGTGTTTTTGGTTTCCTGTGTGTTAAGCTTACTTAATTTTTTAACCAATATATGTTCTCATTCATGTATACTGCCTCATTCCTCGTCAGTTGAGGTTATCCCAAGTGAACCACAAGCGAACCATTTGATGATATAATAAGGGGCACATGGACAGAGATAATAAAAATAACTGTGTGTTAATTGGCATCCAATGTTTACAAGGAAAATTAAACAGAACAGTGAGGTGGCTGTGATTCACAAAAACAGCTTCTGTGCAATCATTTTTGGCACATAAATACACAGTACTTAACTTGAGGCAGTTGTTGTCAGTGTGCATGAACAGCACTTATTTATAGGGACCGGCACTTATTTTTTCACCTCAGACCTCATCGAGAACAAGAGAGATGAAAACACACATCGGAAAATCGGAGGAAGAGCGACTGAAAAACCATCTCAAAGGGAGAAATCAGTAACCTGCAAGGGTGAGATAAATCGGCTGGGAGTAGTGGATTAAAGAGAGAGGTTCGAGGTGGATTCAAGACTATGCAGCCTTGGTATTCAGCAAGGCAATATTTAATACCAGGGGCTGTAGTCTTCAGAGCAGAGCTTTGGACACCAGCACTCATTCTTTTACAAATCAAGCACTGTAAATACATTCATTTATTTCATTTTTATTTACAATTTTGGAGCACAGTTTTTCAAGAATACAGAAGTAAAGCATAAGATGTACAGTTCTAGAAAAATTCTGGCCCAATTTAATATTGTGCTGGAATCTATGCTGGCAGTCAGTCAGTCAGTAAAAAGAATTGAGTGTGGGAGAAGAAAGATTAAAGAGTAATGATAGAGTAGGGATGAAATTAACGAGGGACCTTGCTAGACCTCAGTGAAAAGCTAAAAAACATATTAGTGATTTTTCTATTAAAATGTCAATGAGCCAAGCCAGTGTTAGTGCACAGGCAGATACTTTTTAAAGCGGAACAGTCTGAGCAGTAAAACATTTCTGCAATTCGGATTTATATGCATTAGTAATGAACAGAAAAGAAACAAGAAACTTGTGCATTTTTGTCCTTAACAGATATTTACTGTTTTTAGTTTTGCTCTATAGTTGTGCCATGCCTCATCAAGGAAGTGGCCGGTGGACAGCATGATGTCCTTTAATTCCTCTGACAAAGGTAATTCCCCTTGGTTTTGTTCTCCGCAGTTAGCTCTCCCAGGAGTGGCTATACCTGAACTGGAGCAGCACATCCTGCATGGACCTAGGAAACTTGTCAGGGATGTACAAGGTTTATAGGATAATACACAGAAGAGCAGGAAGTGGATCCAGATGCTAGCCGCTATATGAACATGCCAGGGGAAAGGCAGGAATGCTTTGCCATTCCAGCGTGGTTAGAGGAAGGCCTTACTGCCAGCCACCCACAGTTCTTTTTTCAAATTGGAAATGTGCATGGAAGAAAATTGATTTTCTGTGCAGTAAATCTAAATATTTCTGGTCAAGAGATACTTTTCGGTTGACTCTAGAGCTGTTGTTTTTTGAGCTTTCATTTCATGTAAACATAGTTTGAGTAAAGTTTTGACTTTTATTTTCGTTGAAGTCACTACTTGGTTATGGGTCCAGCAAATGTTACATGTTCAGGACTGCCAATTCTATTTGCAAGTGAGTCAATTCTTTTTAGTGATATGGCCTACTTCGAAGAACTGTAGTTGGGCATAGTTGGCTCTATCCTTGATCGACACATACACAAGGTCTATTTCGAGTGGGGTGGTAAATGTCGGGAAGTCAAATATCTTTTTTCGGCAGGCTCCTTTCTAGGTAGCTTGGCTTGACAGTTTAGTTGAAGTGACCCATATAGGCGCACCATCGCATAAAATACCTACCACTTATATATTTACCCCTATTTTGAGGTGTTGTTGATCTTCATTCCGTTAGTGTTTTATGAACTGTACTACTCCCTTTGCGACACCGTTTGCCCTGTTTAGGGCATCTTTGAGGGGACTTCCCAAAGAAAGTTGATCAGTCAGTCACTCAAAGAAAAGTGTTTTTAGACTTTATTTTCTGATTTTCATTGTTCATGTTTTGCATAATGCCTCATTCGTTCTCGGTCCTCAGATCAAATTTTGTGATTTTGTTGGCCTGATTTGTAAGTTCATTTGGCACAATCATTTTCCATTACTCAGAGCTAGCACTGCAGGGCATTTTTGTAACATCCGGAGATGCTGCCAGTATTACACTCTACACTGACTCGTTGGCATAGACCAGTGATACTCAAAGTACGGCCCGGGGGCTGCTTGTTGCTCTCTTGACCTTTACATGCGCCCCCCATGGTAAACAGCAGCACAAACTGCTGTTTAGTTGCTGAACACTAACATTCAGAAACAAATGTTAAATAAACGGGCAAGCATTTATTAACCCGCAAATAAATGCTTGCCTGTTTATTTAACTGTTTTTTAAACCTCCATACACAATCCCTGACCCACCCAGACTACCTACCGCCACCCTGCTGGCTTCAGTGCGACCCTTGGTCGTACTACAGAATGTACTTTGGGGCCCCTGGGCAAATGTTTGCGAGTACCCATGGTATAGACATTAAATAAAAGCGGGCCATGATGCAGCCTTGTTTCACTCCTCTCCTTGTGTTAAATAAATGGCTGACTGCACCTTTACTGCTCACTTTGCTTTTGATCCTGAAGAGGCTGATGACGATTCTGAAGTGAATGAGAGACAGGGCCAGGCTGTTCAGTTTGGACCAATGGAGCTGCAGTTCAACTCACCACAGAATGCAAGGAAAATCGGTTTTAGAAGATTGTGTCTTTCAAAAGCAGTTACTCAATGGTCACACCAAATAACCTTGTTTAAAAAATAGCACGTTCTTTAGACACCAGTCTGCAGTTTCAAGTTGCAGGGACTACTTGTAACACCAAGTAAAGGATTTCACTAATTGACTGGTGTTATCAATTCCCCAAACTTTCAGGGAAATCTTATTGGGCACCACGTCATGAGTTCTGGCTGCTAAAAGGCCTCCCAAATCTTCCATTGTGGTCCACACCCAAATGTCTCGTTCTTACGAGTTTGCTGGTTTTTTTCCGGTAGATATGACCGTCTGTTTTCTGGAGCTTCACAAGGCATCAGGAGAGATGCTCAACAGCAAGCAGACTCCTCCTTTCTGGACATGGACACCCTTTTGGCTTAGCCAGATACTACCTTTCCTAGCCTTTGATTAAGCCTTCATGTAAAGAAATTCAATGAAGGTCTAGCGACTTCTCTACAAAATCCTTTACTAGACCAATGGGAATTTTTTGAGCAAACAGGTCATCTTCTTTCTTTTTCTGTCCTTTCCACCTCTGTGTTTTTCAGCACTTTTCACAGTTTGAGCTCAGCAGTGATTCATGAAGCTTCCTAAGCAAATGAAAGTAAATCATATACTTGTCTTTTCTTTTACTACACTGTGATGAGGCACCTGCTTAAGAGTGGGGACCTGCTGTTAAAAGAATCATACAGTGCATTGCAGATACTTCAGGGTTCCAGTTCTGAGCCTTGCTTAGTTTTCTCAGTGTCCCAACCTCTCCCAAAGTCAGTCCACTTTCACCTGCGGAAGATCAAAGACAAATCCTAACCCTTATGCACATGTCTGATCTTACCGCCTGCACATGAAGGCTCCTTCCTTCTAAAGAAAAGCAGGTCAAAAATCTATTCATAACATATCGTATCTGGGAGTGGTGGATGCAGTGATAGGAAAACCTTTGTCCTGAGAAAGGCTTTAAAGCAGGTTAGTTGGCCACCACTCTTTAAGGAACAGTGAGTTATGAAACACAGTAATTAGACCTGAGCCTCATGAGAACTACCTAGTGAGAATATTGAAAAAGTAATTTTGCAGTGTAGGTATTAAAAATCAACTGGACAATTGCATTTTTATTTTCCTCAATGGTACTGTCCAAGCAAAACCCCAAGCCCTTTACCTCCTGCTTGGGAGTAGGGACAGGGCCTAAATCCGCAGGGCAGCCTGACTGCCCCCAAAGCTGAGGTTTGTTACCCACCACCAGAACCTCTGTTTTATTGCCATTCAACTCTAAACAGTTGTGCTTCATCCAATAGGCTGCTGCCATTAGGCAGTGCCTCAACTCGGAGCCACAATTACCCTCAATAGAGGACAGAGGGAAAAATTATTTGGGTGTCATCAGCATAGGAAAACAGGTTAATGCTGAACACCTCTACAATGTCAGCTAAAGGTCGAACATAGACATTGAAGAGCATAGCACTCAGGGAAGAACCCTGAGGTACCCCAAATGGTATATTGTGAACCGAGGAGGAGAATGAAATAGAGGTCACCTGATAAGTACGATCCTGTAAAATGGAACAAAACTATTGTAGGGCAAGACCCCTAATGCCACTGTCAGCCAGCTGATGGAGTAGGACTGGGTGGGACACTGTCTCAAAAGCTGCACTAAGATCCAGAAGAATCAATCAGTGCAGCAGTGCCTCCAGTGTCAAGAGCTGGTCTAAGATGTACAGTGATCCCTAGCAGAGCCGAACCAGTACTGGGGCCGGATCGAAAACTAAATTGCAAGCCATGGCGAAGATTGTTAAGTTCCAGGTGAGACTAGACCTGAGAATTAATACGTTTTACCAGCAGTTTAGTTAAAGCTGGGATAAGTGAGAGGGGATGAACTTTTCCTGACTTTAGACACATCAAGGGTGGGTTTTTGTCAGAAGTAGAACAACCATGGTGTGTTTTCAAGAGGCAGGTCATAGATATATTGAGAAGATCCATCCAAATAGGAGAGAGTGAATCACATCTGAGTTTTAGTATATGCAGAGGTTGCAAAGTCTGATGGTGAGTAAGCCTGATTTGATGGAGTTCAGCAAAGGCTCAAAACTTTAAGTACAGCAAAAGACTCCATGATAGCAACAGCATCTATTTCTTCTTCAGCTGTGGGCGGAAGCTCCACATCTGAGGGGGCTTTAAAAGAAACATGAATATCTGCTACCCTGTCAAAGAAACTGTCAGCCAGTTCACCTCATCTATCACAACATAGGTGTCCAGATCAAGCACTGCACACTGGATAGGACAAGTATTTGACTATCTGAATAGCTTCTTAGGCGTCTTCTTAGTGAGGCTGATTTTATTCTTAAAGTAAGCAGCGAGCGCTTCATGACACGCCTTCAGCGCTTCATGAAACGCTTTCAGGGCTTCCACGTTCTTCAATATGTCAATGTTATTATTTCTATGCCAAAAGTGCTCTAGGCGCTTGCAGTTTTTCTAAAGTGCAGGGAGCTGAGTGGAAATCCAAGAAGCAGGAGAATGAGTTCTGTCTTTATTAACCTTGGTCTTAGGGAGAAGGGCATCCAGCGTAAACTTCACCCATAGGGCCATTAACTTGTTGGTCTAGACCAAGCACTTTTTAATCATACAAACGATGACAGGTCATGGTGCTGTGTAAATCATACAGATCAATGTTAAAATCATCAAGGATATTAAAATTGGAGATTTTGAGAATGTATGGGTTAAGATCATCTGCAAATGAAGTGCTTCACTTTGCAGCCGAGCCCGGTGGTCAACAGACCAAAAGTCAGAGAAATTGAAATTAATTCAAATTTTCAATAAAGAAGGCATAGCTTTGCAGTCAGGAATATCAATTTTTTCAAGTATATTTTTTAAAATGAATTTTTGCTCAAAAATAATTGTGAGAAACCCTCAAAACTTTACCCTGCTGATTACAGGCAGCAATAATATATCCACCCGGGAGAGCTTGAGCACAGTTGGACAAAGAAAAAGCATTGCCCCCTCCGTAGATAATTAAACAATATTGGTCTTCTCAAGTAATTGTGGTAAGAGACTGGGCCTTTAGCCTGCAACAGTAACCTGTAGTAGGGGCAGATAGAAGGGCTATCGAGTCAAGAGGGTACACAGGGGCACTTTATGGTGGGGGGCACTCATATGCAAACTAAGACCATGCTAATTGTCAGAATGTAGCAGATGGCAACTCAAGCCACTGGACGGATTGATAGGCTTACACTGGAGACCCCGTTGAATTTGGAGACAGTTCACCTTGTGTCAAATATTGACACACTCAATGCCAGTGCTTGCCCTACAGCAATTGCTTTTTTTATTACAGGAGGTATTGCCATGCCCCAGCTCTCCTTGCCACCGACCCTCTGTTTAATTACAAAAAGAACAATTGATGGACAGAATGCCGAGCAATGTCAAACATTCACCCCAGTACAGAGATCTGGGCCTAAATCCAGCGTTTTTTTATTCATTTAGCATTCCGTCCATCATTTGTTACCCTAGCATTTTTCGCCCTAAGTGGGATGGGTATGCCCAGACGTGGGTCCTTGCTCCCTGTGCCACTGGATTCAAGCTAGCTGGCTGATGAGGGGTGTTACCCCAAACCTGGTCCCAGGGTGCTTGTTTCCGGACCGGGGAGAAACTGGCTTGCCAGTTCGAAATGGACTGTTCCCATGAGAAGCAGGGTCAAGACTGATTTGCATATGGCTGGGTCCAAACTGGGTTGATGTAGTGAGCAAAACAACAATGGATTTAACCCAGATCTCTTGACCGGGGGTGACTGCTTGATTCATTCAGCATTCTGTCCATCATTTGTTGCCGCTGCGCTGTTTAATTAGGCACTGCAGTGCTGGCGGTAAAATGTCAGTCAGCAAACAAAACTCAGCACAAAGATCACATACCACCCCGCTGGACTGCTGCCTGATCTGGGTAGATCTGAGGTTCTAAACAGAGGAACCTCCTGGGAATAGCTAAACTAGGGCATTCCTGAGGCGAGGAGCTCCATCTCCAATTTGATCTGTGGGAGACCCAGAGGTTGAAATATCTACAGGTGAAGCATACCTTGTCCAAATATAAAGATCTACTTAGAGAGTGTCCAGGATGAGTCCGCACTGGATTATATCCTGCAGGCATGCGGTTTTATAAATATACCGTATGCACATTAACAATAGCCGAGGCCCTCTTGGCGGGCTCAGTGAGAAATGGAGAAAGGGCCTTGGGGGCCTTAATGATACAGAGCGGATAGAGGCATGCACGCATCCCTAGGAGCTGGTAACTAAAACTGG
Source organism: Calotriton arnoldi (assembly GCA_963921515.1). Classification (NCBI taxonomy): domain Eukaryota; kingdom Metazoa; phylum Chordata; class Amphibia; order Caudata; family Salamandridae; genus Calotriton; species Calotriton arnoldi. Next base: position 52,890 of record CAWUFW010021620.1, read on the forward strand.
GTTTAGGCTAGTCCAGTTAAAAATACTACATAGGGTATACTACACAGAATCTTTCCATGGATGTCTGATGTCTCCGATGGTGTGGGTCTGCAGGTACACTCCTTCATACATACTCTGTGGGGATGCCCAAGAATTCAACGCTTTTAGCAACGGATTATCAGCTGGATGGAGCGCATTACAGGTGAGAAGTTTGAAATCTGCACGCAATTGGCTATATTAAGCACGTAGTAGGAGCTGACCCTAATCAGATACACTCAGGTATTCTGTGAGCTGACAATGATGGTGGCTAGAGGAGATTTGGCAAGGCTCTATGGATAGTGGACTATCCTGTCCCTTGCCCAGTGGGATAAGAGCATGGACTGGTGTGGGTTGGAGGAGAAGATGGTGTATACAGCAAGGGGGTGCTTCCAAAATTTGCAACAGTGTGGGGTCCTGGAGGCAATTCTACGATGAAGACGAAGCTGATTCATATGAACTGGATGTCTCCCTTAACACATCACCCAGTAGGGTTGAAGAGGGAGGGTATAATGTCTGCTCTCAATTGTTGAAATGAGTGTCCTTTTTATCTTCAAAACCAATAAACTGATTTTTTTTAAAGTCACGTTTAAACGTGTCTTTTAGCCCATGTTTTTACAAGCTGGCTTCGTGGAGGACCATATTCACCTTTCAGAGGTATTCCCTAAGCAGTTGTACACAACCTTCAAATTCATATTTACAGCTCACTATCAAAGAGGTAAACCTACCATTTAATGTGCAAATATAGGGTTTACTTGACAGGTACACTAGATTTATAGTGTTACATGTCTTTTTCCAGGCTAATGTGACAGGTTTTGCTCCAAATGTGAATTGAATGGGTGTTTTTTTCTGCCGGCTCACATTTTTGCCATATGCCACAACTTACATATTATTGCAAATATACAAATTTTATCGTAGAAATGATTTGCATGTTAGGAAGGAGCCACATGCCTGGGTCTGTGCGCTAGTCAAGAAGTAACCAAAGCTCAAAACACCAGTTATCCAGAATTAAAAATGCAAACGCTTTCAGAAAAAAATTGGATTCCCTATATATTTCCATGGATACTGTTCGTATTGAGCACAGAATTTATATGGCAACTGAGTGTTCATGTCAAATCAAGTAACCCTGAAGGAGAGGGCTTTTGCTAATTAGAGTGGCTAGTGAGGATCTCTGGTGTTCCGTACATGCAGAGGGAAACTGAACATGCATGCATGTGCTTGTTAACTAGGAGATCAACATAAGGTCGAACTGGGAATCAAAATGAGCCTGTCAAACTTTTTAATCCAGCCCCTCGTTGCAGCAGTGAGAGATTCAGCTGAGAGTATGATTTTGAACCCACAAATGAACATTTGAGGCTAAATAGAGTAAAACTATACTTAGAATATATTTTAACTAAACACAATACAATTTTATTTAAGATCTGGTGAGAACTAATGATTTATTTCAATAATTTAGGGCCTGCCATTATGCCAAGTAGTAGCATTTCTCCACAACTAAAATATTCTGTGTGCCCGGAAATTAATTGTTTGCCGGATACAAAAAAAAAGAAAACAAGTATTTGTTCCAGAGGAGGTACAGGAAGCATGTTATACATGTCTACCTTTTAATAAACGTTCATACAAAATTAAATGCTGAGAGAAAGTGGCCTTAACGTCTGTCAACACATAATGACTCTGTAGCGCTGTTCCTGTGCTAAGTAAGAGTCCATCAATGCCTTTATACTGCTAATAGTTTGATGCAGATGTGCGACCTTGCATGGTACGACGCTCAAGAGGCCACAGTGCTGCAAGCTTGGTAAAAGTCATATTTTGATTCTGACAAACCCCAATCTTGCTCATTTGAAGAAGCTAGACACCTGTGTCAAAGAGATGCTCAGGGTTCAGGAGTGTTGTTCAGGGTGTTTTGTCAAGTTCTGTTGCTTTAATATCTGATTATCAGGCTTTGCCATTGGATACAGTTGTTTTCCTGAAGCCAGTTTTCTCACTGGACCACTGTGAAACCTCACATTGCCATTGTAGGTTACATATTGCCCTAGTAGGTAACACTGTTGCTATTGCAGATGCCACATTACCTCACATGTGAGGCACCATTGCTCCCCATTGCTTAAGTATGCACAGTAACAAAACTGAAACGAAATTATTATGGTATGTAAAGCGCTGTTACAAAGCAGCCAACAAGACTGGCCAGATTTGTGCAGGACCAATGAAAGTCATACAAGAACCCACATCATCCAGGAGTGCACATCAGAGACTTGATAAGGCATGGGTAAGGTGGGCTCTTTCCCAGGGCTCTAACCTCTTAAGGGGCCCAGTGTTAAAGGGATATTTCTTAGTTTCTCCTGCTCCCTCACTTTTATTGATTTCTGTATCACCAACTCTCTCTCCTCTCTTTTCTTCCTCTACCTCATACTCTATGTCTGTCTGCCGATTGTCATGTTAAGGATTTTTGGGGCCCAAGCATGGCATATTTCATTTTCTGTGAAGGTATAAATTAATACTGTTTGGGGTCATGTAGGCTTGAATTATTAGAAAATAGGTAAAACAACTCAATTGTTCCAAACACAGGGCCCCACAAATAAGTACTCCCCGTTGCCCCAAAAATCCTTAAGATGACACAGTGCTGCTCAGACGAATGAAAGAGCAATTTTTTTCCTTTTGGTGTGAGTCAAAGGAATTGTCTTCTAATGTTTAAATTTTTTTGTGCCTATTTGTAAGGGCAGCAGAAAAAAAAACACTTCGTTCTGCCAATCATTTGTTTTTGATCGAATATGAAGAGGCCTACTACGATGTCGGTGTATACAACGACATCATTGGTTTCAATTCCGACCAGCTGATTTTGATTCAGCCAGTCGGAATTGAAACCGGCCTGTCATTCCGGCTGGCTTCCGACGGGCTCATGGAGCCCGTTGGCCGGTCTGAACCTGCACGTAATCCAAATGGATGGCGGTTTACGCCGTCCGGTTTCCAATGCATGGTTTCCGGCAGGGTTTGCATGCCAGCCTTTCTGACATCTAAACCCTGTCAGAAAGCAGGGCCCCTTTTCTCTTGCGGCCTCTGGTTGGGGACCCCCCCCCGTTAATCCCTGCACCCCGTGGCAGGCACCTTGAGGTGCCTGCCAACGGGTGCAGGGATTAACACCACCTCCCATTTCCCTATGGGAGCATGTTCTATGGCCGGTTTATGGCCATAAGACATGCTTCCATAGGGAAATGATGGAATGCGACTGAACAGTACTCGGTCGCATCCTAATTAGGTGGTCGGGACCGCCGACCAGAGGTCGGTCGGTCCCATTTCTGAGACGGTGTCGGGCGGACGCAAGTCCACCCGACATCGTAAGTGGCCCCAAAGTGTTTGTTTATTATATCATTGAATGATACCTTGCTTTATGAATTGTGTGATTTCTGAGGTGAAAAGTAAATTATTCCACTAACAGGTTGGTTACCATGAAGAGGTGTGTTTCTGGCTTGCCTTTCTAGCCTGTGAGCACATTGTTCTGTGCAGAGCTGTATTTCTCAAGTGCTGTGCGGAGATGGAAGTACATTGCTGAATGAAGAGGCATCGTTGTGGAGGGCCTTCTGTGATTAGATGTGAATTGCTCCACAATTTGTCCTATGTATCTATACAATGAAGAGAACCAGGCTTTCTTTCTAGAATCGGTAGGTTACTTTGCGATGTGTGGAGATGGGGTTTGGCTTATGCTTCATAGGACTAAAAGGCACGTCAGTGAGTGCAAAGAGACTGTTCTAGCAGAGCCCTGATGCTTCAGGGTGGGCATGGATGAATGTTTTACATGTTAATCAGTGTTGGGTAAGCACCGTCTGGAACCTTTCAACTGTTTTTCTGTGCAGTATATTTCGGGTTATTTAAGTTTATCATTGGTTTTTTTGTGCAATGGCATTTGCTGTGGTTGGGGGGTGTTTTATATAGCAGGAACTAGGCCGCAGGGCATTAGAGAGCTTTGCATGAGCACCAGTTTACTTTACACAAGGTCAGATTCGTGTTTTTTTAGACATGGGTAGATTAAGAGTCTAACCTGGAGTTTGGTAGACTGAGTTTACTTAGTGGTGATGAATACCTCCGCCATCCTATGCAACCTCAGTCTACCAGATTTAGAGATGTGAGAAAGACCTGCAGAAAACTCTCTACATTGACAGGGACCGTCCTTATGACAGTTCCTGTCAATGTAGGAAACGCCTGGCAGATGGTACCATAAGCAATAATGTCCGACCATAAAACTTTTCAAAGTGGGAGTTTGTTTTCGAAAAACAAAATTCTAATGTCCGCCACATCCAGACAATATTATCCCAGATTGTGGGGGTCATTATTTTTTTCCTGTCCCTTACTGTCTGGTTTTTCCTGAGAGAGACGGGCTGGAAAAAAGAGAATATGCACAGTCCACCCAGTCTACCTTAGTGGAAAGGTATCTGGGGTACAGGATACCCATTGAGCAAGTCAAGCTTTGAGTCCAAGAAACAAAATTAAATTCTGATTATAGAATTTATGACCATTTAAATTCAGGCAGACACTACTTGATTTAAGAATCTTTCTTTTTTTTATTTGCACTGTATTCACCCAAGTAACATTAAATGTAGGAGCTTTGAGATTAGTGGGGTCCAATATAACCATGTCGATTAGTGAGTTGAGACTTCTCACTGTTCTGTGGCCTAATGTCCCCTTACAACCGACCTGAAAGTCTTTTTGGAATTGTAAGGACTAACGGGTATTTTACAACTCCCCCAAGACAGATATGCATCAGCCTACAGAGGCAACCAGGAACTTCAAAGTGTGTAACTCATATGAAAGAGAGTTTGACTTTTTAATTTTTCTGGGCCTGGTGTTGAATGTCCACAATCTTACAAACACTCACATACTGTCCATTCCTAAACACAACTGAGAGGTCGTGGAGGCTGGCGGTGGAAAGTGCCATTCCTGGGCATGTTTGTGGTTCCTATGCCCAGTGAGGTGATCCAGCTATCCATGGAGGGAGTAGAGTATTAAAACCGGTCCTAGGATGCTTGTTTCTGGTCCAGGGAGGACCTGGCCTGGCAGTTCAGGCTGGACTGTTCCCATGGGGAACAGGGTCAAGACTGATTTGCATATGGCTGGGTCTAAACTGGAATGGCATGGCACGGAAAAAAACAATGGATTTAAACCAGATCTGTGACTGGGGGTGAATGTTCAATTGATTCAGCATTCCATCCTTCATCTGTTCTTTTTGCATTTGTCATCATAAGTGGGAAGGGTATGCCCAGACGTGGGTCCCCTGCTCGCTACGCCACCAGATTCAAGCTATACTGGCTGAAGAGGGGTGAAACCCCGAAACCGGTCCTAGGATGCTTGTTTCTGGTCCAGGGAGGACCTGGCCTGGCAGTTCGGGCTGGACTGTTCCCATGGGGAACAGGGTCAAGACTGATTTGCATATGGCTGGGTCTAAACTGGTATGGCGGGGCGTGCCAAAAACTATGGATTTAACCCAGATCTGTGACTGGGGGTGAATGTTTGATTGATTCAGCATTCTGGCCATCATCTGTTCTATTTGCGGGAGTAGAGTATTGAGCATTAACCCCCTCCCCCACATCCATCTTTACTGTATTGGTAAGGTAGTTGATTGCAGGTTTCAATCTCCCACCCTCCCAACCAATCGTTTACCGTCTCCAGGGGGAAAACTACTTTTTTGTATTGTCCGGGGAGGTGGATGTGTTACTGGGTAGAACTGATGGAGGGGAAAATAATTCCAACGTACTAGTCGTGTGTTTTGGAGAGTACACATGGGACAGATAAGCAATTTAAAAGTTTAAAAGTGCATTACCCAACCTCAGCCCTGATACCAGGCACTTCGAATAAGGCGCCAATGCATAACAAAATCACAACCTGGGAGAAAGGTCGCCAAAGTGGTACAGATTACCGAATTTAATACAGTTAAATTAGATAGCCTTTATCCTCCTAGTTACATATTCTCATCTATATGCTAATTTAACAGCATTGAATTTGGTAAACGGTAACACTTTAGGATGTCGACGATTTCCCCCAGCTTGTGATTTTGTTATGCACTGGACTGGAGTCGTCTGTGTCTATGATAGCACTGTTTATATGCAGGCTCTTTTGTAAGGGCGACCAACCTGCAATTAAGGCCGTAAACACTGGGGTTTTGCTAAATTAAATACCACTGCACAGCAGATCTGGAGTGCGTGTTTGTTTTCGCTGCATATAAGAGCGAATACCCTTTTGGGTTATGTTGGAAAGTGGATTATTGGTAGGGGCAAATGTAGGTCTGCCACTGGAAATAAGGCCACCAACACATGGTAGGACTCAGCATAGATCTTAGAAAATTATTCCTATGCTCAACCCTTGGTAACGTGGCTGCGAGCAGACAGGCTTAACTTCAAAGACAGGTATGTAAAGCATTTAAAAACACCAATTCAGTAAACAATTAAGACACAACACATAATAAAAATCCAACACCAATTCATAAAAATAGGAAATATTTTTATCTTTAAAATGACACCAAAACGATAAAAATCCAATGTAGGGAACCGGAGATATGAATTTTCAAAGATTTAATAAAATATAGCACTTAGAAGTTTATAGCACCATATTGGGATACCTGCTCGCGATAGACCGGGGCAAAGTCAAAGTTTCAGGCCGACCGCGATGGAGCCCTGGGCGGCTACAGCTTGCAGCAGGTCCCGGTCTCAGTTTCTACCTTCACACTTAGAAACTTTTCTGGAGCTTTTTCTCGCGAGGTCCCTCGAAGCTCCCAGACAGTCCAGATCCGGTGAGGGTTCGCCGGCTTGCCTTTCGACGAACTCCCGGTCAACTTCCCTGGAGCGGACTTGGATACTTTTTCTGTAGCGCTTCAGCGGGGCAACCCAGGAGCCTAGACCGACACGCGATGGAAGACAGGCGGCTCGGCTCTTGCGGTTGCTCCCGGTCACCTTTTCTACGAGCGGACTTAGAAACTTTTCTAGAGCTTTTTCTCGCGGTGTCTCTCGATGATCCTCATGTAGCCGGATCCGGTGAGGGTTCGCCGGCTTTAGATTTCTTCTACTCCCGGTCAAACTCTGGAAGTCGGACCGATGGAGCTCTTAGCGGGACGAACCTGGATGGCTTGGCCGACTCGCAGTTGAAGGCAGGCGGCTTGGCTGACCAGGTTGAGTCGGTCCCTCTATGGAGCTTTTTTTCAAAGTTCCTCCAAAGTTCTCCAAACTTCTTGAACTTCTTCCTGAAGTTCCTTCAAGGGTCCCAAAGTGTCTCAAACTCACTCCAAGGGTCTGGAAGCTCCAAGATGGTCCTAGAAAGTTGAGGACTTCAGTTCCCACAATCCACTGGGACGTCACCCTTACAAATCCACTGGTAGTTCTCCAAGGTGCAGATTTAGTTGGTGATATTCCAGATGAGCTCTTTTAACCTGTAGCTTTCAGGGAGTCCACTCTTTAGTTCTTTTTCAGCAAAATAATCCACAGGGCTGTAGTTTCAGATGGTGCAGTTTTCAGAGGTCAGGCCTTAGAAATCTTTGCACAGCAAAACTTCTCAGCTTGGCAATGTCTTGCTTCAGTAAGTTTCAAGCAGCAGATCTGGAGGGCTCTGCCCTCTCAGATACTTATTCCATGTTCTCTGGGTCAGACAGGAGGTCACTCCTGACCAATGGGAGCAGGGTAACTCCTCAAAGATATGACCACTTCCTGTAGAGTGTGGCATTATTTTGTCCCAGAGTGCATCAAATCTTCCAAATCCATAATGGCAGAATTTCCAGCCAGGAGGCAAGAGCTGGCTAAACACACCCCTAGGATGGCTAATTTACTTAGACTCTCCCCCCTGCATCTGCTCATACCTTCCTTAATCCCCCATCTGCCTGAGGTAGAAAGTTCAGAGTTGTAAATGTCACTGGGTTCTGCTTTTCCCTTTGAAGCCCATGGTTTACAACCCCTCCCCTGGCCTGGCATTCCTGTGGACCAGCACACTGCCCTCCCAGCCCAGCTGCATAACCCCAGGGGCTCTTTATCACCTCTCCAGGCAGGCTGGCTAATCCACTTAACTCTGACCAGTCAGGGCAGACCACTGGAAGGCTGAATCTGGACTTACAAACAAGAAAGTCTTATAACTTCTTGTATGTACACTTTAGGAGAAATTCAACAATATCATATTGTTGGATTTATTAATATCATTCGGGGAAATCTTTGAATGGCCTCTCTAGCCCTCTCCTATCAAGAGTTATTAATTAATAACTTCCTACCATTTTAACCTATGTAACAGGGGATTTGCAAAGGGAAAAATGGCTTGGGCCATTTTTCCAGCACCAGGACTTACAAAAACATATTTTATAAGTACTTTGCTTATATCTACAGGACCCCCACACCATAGGACCACTAAGGGAGACTTTAGGGGTTCTGAATCTGTAAAAATATTGCAGATCTTCACTTCACAGTGCTCCTAGCATCAAAGTCGAATTTGGGCAGCACTTTACCACAATGTGGGAGTGAAATGTGAAATTTCACTTTACCCAGGCAAATAAAAACTCATTTTATAAGGGTCTACCTTATAGATACCTGACCCCCCCACCGCTGGGATACCTAGGGGAGACCCTGGGGGTCCCTAATGTGCCAAAACATTGTAGGTTATCCATTTTTAAGTGTCCCAAACCCCAAAGTCGAGTTTGGGCACACTTTACTTTTTAAAAGCAGTCCTGGCACCCAGGGTTGCTTTTTTAAAACTGACCTCAGGCCTCAGCAGTGCACACATGCAAGTGCAGAAAGGCTGCTGGCCTCTTAAACTGCCATGCCCTAGGGTACTAGGGACTTCTAGGTAGTTTCAATCCCCCTGCCCTATTATATACTAGGGGCTTATGGGGTAGGTCATGCCAATCACAGGGGTACCCCACCATACCATTGTGTACCCTAGTGTATGTAGGTGTTTTAACTGTATTCTAATGTGTCTCTTTCAGCCTTGCACTGGCCCTGGTCCTGGTTAGGCAGAGCCCAGAGTCAATCAGAGTCAGTTACCACCAGTATCAGTCAGCAAAAAGTTGGGGGGTGCCCAGGGCACAGGATGACTTTGCAACAATAATTAGGGGTACCTCTCGCCCCTGCCACGCACCAGCAATGAAATGGCTGAGAGAGGATGAACTATGTAGGAATCAACAATTTTTTACCATTTTATTTCAATTGTGTTTGGTCGATTAAAACCTTTACAAACACAGAGGAAACCAACACATATTCAAACCAAAAAAAATAAAAAATAAGATAAAACACACAATGCATACTTTTAAGGTGCCCGGTTTAAATTAGTAAAATAAAGTGCTAAGAATTCATGTTACAACATATTTGATAACAGTTAAATAGCGCGCTAAAATTGTTAAAATTAGCGTGAAGCTTGTGTGGCTTAACGTGCCTCAGAAATGTAGGGATAGAAACACACTATTGTACTTTACACTCATAATAGAGAATTTTATTAATAACAAAGGTGGCATGTTTAGCTTCGTTACCAATGACTTAAATATAACAGGTTTAATAAAATATGGTAGCACATTAAAGACAATGGAAAGAGAAGCTAGCTTTTAGACAAGCAAGGGTTGCCAGGGTCAATAAAGTTCAGACTCACGTTTGAGTCAGTTGAATAAAGTGCTGACTTTTATCTTTAAAAAAAAATGTAACAGCAGGTGTAATAGACAATTCTCAACAAAGTTCTCCACGAGACAGAGGCCAGTCAAAAGTCCTTCCCAACTGTTCGTCTTTAGTATGAAGAATCAACCTTTTCTCAGGTAACACAGTTTGACTCCTTTATTGTGGTTTCAAAGAATAGTCCAGGGTGTGCAAGGACCGGAGGAGCAGCCATTTCTCGACGGAGAGCTATATTAAGACAAAGGCTGGTCAGGTACTTCTGTTCATAATTCTTAGAAAAGACCAGTTTGTGCTCGGGTGACACGATTGAACTCCTATATTCTGGATTCAAAAATGGTCAGAAACTTCCCTACTTGTATGCTTAGGTATGTTTTTGCTGAATTTTGCGCTGTGACGAGAGCTGAGCTTGCGGACAAGTTTTTGACGCTTGATTGACAGATTATGCACCATCCTTCTAGGTTCAGCTGATATAGATGGACAGGGTCTCCTTTGCTAAGCCACGGAGTCTGCATGCAGCGGCTCCTGTTGTATTTACACAACCCGGCATCTGATCGAGTCTTGGCTGGACACCTAGGCAGAGATGCACATGTTCGTGTTAATGAAAATGGAGAAACCTTTGTCCAAATAAGGCTGGGTTTTTAAGCCCCTGTGGTTATACACGACTTATCAGGCATGTGTGCTCTTGGTAAAACTCACTTTGTCTTCCAGCACGGATTGACTTCTGGCCGCTTTATTAACTAGCCTTTTGAAAACGTTTACTGACACTGTCATGTTCCAGAGCTTGGTTTGCTGCAGTGCCTATATTTATATCTTAAAGGAAACGACTAAATGGCACCTCTGTTATAAGCGTACTACTATCCAGCCAGATGTGATAAGGCAGTGAGATATGTTCTGCCAACCTGAGTCTATGACACATCTTTAAAAACGCACACCTTTCGGCCCAGGTTAATTTCGTTAGACCAAACTCAAGTCGCATTTGAGCCTGAAAGGTGTAGCTTGGTAGTATGAATATGATTTCATGAGCCTTGGCAATTAAGGTGTTCAAAAGCTTGGCGAGCATTCACCTGATATCAGCGCTGTACCATAGACGTCATGATTCAAGGGGACTTAATCCTCAACTTAAAACGCGCCACGGGGCGCGTTTGCACACATGTCACCTCAGGCCCCCCCTCCCTTCACCACTGTGCAAACGCGCCCTGTAGCGAGTTTTAAGAGGTAGTTTTAATCCCCCTGCCCTATTATGTACTAGGGACTTACAGAGGAGCTCATGCTAATCACAGGGGTACCCCACGCGTAGTGTTCCCTAGTGTATGTAGGTGTTTTCACTGTGTTATAAGTGTATTTTAGCATAGCACTGGCTCTGGTTAGTCAGAGTCAGTTACCACCAGTACACGTCGGAAAAAGTTGTGGGCACAGGATGATTTTGGAACAAGGCCTCTTTCTGCTCCTCTGTTGGTTCTTTCTGCACATCTTTTGCTTCTTCCTGCACTTTTCTTCGTCTTTGTGGACTTCTGTTACTTCTTTTTGCATTTCTTTTGCTTCTTTCTGTGTATTTTTCTTCTTTCTTCACATGTCCTACCTCTGTAGGCATAGTTAGAAACTAGCATTTAAAAAACCTTTGAAATTCACTTAAAAACCATAGGTTTCAGGCACGTTATAGTTAGAAATTAGCATTTAAAAAACCTTTGAAATTCACTGAAAAAACCATAGGTTTAAGACACGTTATAGTTAGAAATTAGCATTTAAAAAACCTTTGAAATTCACTGAAAAAACCATAGGTTTTAGGGACAGTTATAGTTAGTTGGACATTTCACTCATACAAAACCCGTGAAATTCCCCGTTATAGTTAGTTCAGCTAACTATAACTCGCGCCCCGCAATGCACTGCTGATGACGTCACATATTACATCACTCATGACATGGTCAGTGACACCACTGATGACATCACTGATGACATCTCAAATGACATCACTGATGACATCACTGATGACATCATCCATGTGATAATTTGATGCATCTTCTCACACCCTAATATAACCTTTGATACACCCACTCTAAATTACAGACTGCCATTCTCAAAACCATACACACTCCAACACCAATAACTATATACACACTCACTGATTCTTAGGTCTACACACACATCCACTCACTCACCTGTACAGTCACTCATACTTACGGTCACTCAGTACAGGACTATCATATGCACTCATACACCTACATAGACACTCACACACCGCCACTCATCCATAGAGGTACTCACACACCTAGTCAGTCATGCAAATAATTAATCACACTGCCATTTACTCACCTATACAGTTATACACACACCAGCTCACTTACTCATACAAATACTAGCACATTCTTACGCTCTTATACAATCACTGATACAAGTACATACTCATCCATACAGCCACTCTCACAATCACACACTCTCACTTATAGCCATTTATATACTCCAACACACATATATACTGCCTTTCACATATGTAGTTACTCACACATGTACCACTGAGATATACATTCACTCACTAACACACCCATACACACACTCACCCACCCATACAGTCCATCACAGATGCACTCTTGAAACCATGCACCCAGTGAATCACCCACTCACACATCTATGCACAGAGTCACACACACCCCACCCACACAAACACTCAGGCACCCATACAGATACTCAGACAACCAATCAATAACTTGTATAGACACTCATGTAGCTACTCACAAACCCATGCAGCCACTTACATAGCAACAGACAGATGAATACAGACATTCACACAGTTTAGTCACTAACCCATGCATTCAGTAAGATACGTTTAATCACTCACTTATAGAGTCAGTCACGCACCTACTAAATCATCCATCCAGACACTTATACACCCACTCATTCTTCAATACACCTTGGCATATATATAAAAGATATTTAAACTTTAAAGAAAAACACAGTCACTGGATGATGTCATCAGTGATGTCATTTCAGATGTCATCAGTGATGTCATCAGTGATGTCACGGACCATGTCATGAGTGATGTAATATGTGATGTCATCAGCAGTGCATTGCGGGGGCGCGAGTTATAGTTAGCTGAACTAACTATAACGGGGGAATTTCACAGGTTTTGTATGAGTGAAATGTCCAACTAACTATAACTGTCCCTAAAACCTATGGTTTTTTCAGTGAATATATATATATATATGTTCACGACTCAATCAATCCTTTTATTGTTTGGTTAATTAAAACCTTTACAAAAGTTAAAAGTGTACAGTGACCAATGACAAAACCATGTGATAAAAAAGACATTGCTAAATACCAGCAGAGAGAGTTCAGCTGAACCGTTAAAATAAGAGGCAGCATTGACACATAGCTAAGCACGCTTTGGCACATAAGAGTTAGACGGTGTGCAAAAATACACAAACCTGTTGTGAAAAGACGATCTACAGAATGCAAACAGGAGAAATTCAGCTGAGCTACATGTTAAGAGGAGGTGTAAGAACAGATGCATTTTTTGTTGACATGAGTTAAAACCAGTGTGCAAAATATGCAAACCGCAGGTCAGTTATAAAGCGACGGATCTATAACAGTGCTAACCAAATTAATTTCACAAACTTGTCTTACTCAAAGACTGCCCTAATACAAACCAAGTGGCAATCATATTTTTTGTTGAAGGCCAAACTCGAGTCGCATCTGAGCGGGGATGCAGTTTTTGGAAGTCTTAACACTTGATTGAAAATTCTTGTTGTAATCTTATTCACAGATGGTTATCCTTCCCTAGCATGATCTCCTGGCCATAGGTTAAATAGTTGGAGATTTTAGCCTTCATGACGGTTATTAGAGGGGTAACACTTGGTCCAGATAGTTGCCTTGCAAGCTTCGTGAGTGTTACCTGGATGGTCAGGGCTTTGGTTCCAACCTCATCCCTGTGTTTTAAAAAGGTGCACCCACTGTCCATGTGGACCCCTAGGTATTTGTATGAGTCAGCTCTTTCGATAATTTTACCGGTGAACTGCCATCCACGCCTTGATATTTACTTGACCCATAAGTGATTGTACTTGTCTTTGTTAAATTTAGTTCCAACTCATTTGAAGTTGTGTATAAAAGCAATTGATCGAGCAGCCTCTGCAGACCGACCCTTGTATGACTGAGCAGAACAAGGTCATCCACATACAGCAAATTGCTAACCCTGACTCCGCCAAGTTTTGGTGGGTGGGAATTGACGTCATCGAGAGACTGCGATAGGTCGGAATTGAAGAGGTTAAAAAGAAGGTGGCCCAACACACACTCTTGTTTCACTCCACATGATGTTTGGATTTTCCTTGAAATATGTGATCTGTCTCCCAACTTTATGCGGATCCATGTGTTTGTGTGAAGCTGAATTATAGCTTTTAGGAGGGTGAGTGGAACCCCCCAATTCTGCAGTTTAATCCATAGTTGCCCCCTCAGGCACTCGATCGAAGGCTGCCTTAAAATCGATGTAGCAGCAGTGAATTAACAATCTTGAGGCTGCCGCTTTCTCAATCAGTACTGATATGGCACGCAGGTTTGTTATGGTGCCTGATTTTGTCACAAATCCCGTCTGGTTGGAGGGGATAAGATGATTTTTTTTAGCCCATGATGACAAGTCTTGAAGCAGCAGGCTGGCATAGTATTTTGATTCAACATCCAGAAGGGCGATCATCCTGTAATTTGTAGGATCGGATCTCATGCCTCCTTTGAAGATTGGGTGTAAGATGGCTCCACACCAGGATTCTGGTATAAGCTGACTAACCCAGTAGTAACTGAATAAGGGAGGCAAATATTCGGCCCAAAAATCGGTGTCTTGCTTGTACAGGGCCTGGGGGAGACCGTTTGGGCCGGGAGCCCCACCTGAACGTCCTTTGGTTTTTATCTGTGCGATACGGGTCATCATGGTTTCTAATACTTTTGATGACTGTTGGGGAAGCTCCTCCTGCTGAGGCAACAGTACGATATCTATTGCTGATTGGCCGTGTCAGCAAGTTGGTCAAGTGACTTAATTCGCTGTGTGCTCAGGGGGTGCTCGGTTTGACTATGGTTGGACGGCATGGCCAATGTTGTACTTTTGGCATTTGGACTTTCTTCCTTTTCAGACTCTTTGAAATGGGTTGTTAAAATGAGTGCCCATTCATCTTCACAGATATTTGCACTGCTTTGTCCACCATAGGCATGTATTTTCCTGTTCACAAGAGCCCATAATAACTTTGATTGTGGTTTTTACTTGCATGGACTAATTTTAACCAGAAATGGTCAGTGCGTTTTTGTTTCTCTGAAAATATTAATTGCCTAAATGCTTTTTGAGCTTGTTTGTAAAAGTTAAATAGCTTTTCATTTCCCTGGCACCTCTGTACTTGTCTTAGTGCTGAATTGTGTAGATTTCTTTAGTTTCTTAATTTCAGCAGATTCAATTATTGAGTTGTGACTCTTGATTTTCCGTGAAAAAAACAAAAAGATTTTGAGTAGTTGGCATGAAAAAGTCTCCCATAGTGCAGTGGGCGAATTGCCGTCAGGAATCCTTGGACCTAACTGAACTCTGCATGCTGTCATTATAATTGGTATTAAATGATCTGTCCATTTTAGCCTTTTGATGTTCTCTGAAAAGATTCCGCTTGCTGTCAAGCTTGTCATGGCGTGCCGTGCAGCGCGTGAAGACAGGGTGAATACTTGAGGACGATGGTCACTGCCTTCTCTTGCAGCTATGGAATAATTTTCAATCAAGGGGAGCATTTCCTTATTGCATATGGTGTGATCTAGAAAAGAGTATGTACGGCCATTTGTACTTGTTCAGTTTGGATGATTATCTGTAGAAAAATGACCATTTAGGATTGTATAGCACAAGATGTTAAGCTGCAATACCATGTATTCACCAGTTTTGCAGTGTTTGTTGCCAGCAGGCTTTGTTTGTTCCATGATGTATGGAAGTCTCCCCAAACATGATTCATCATTGTCGTCTGGAGGCTCTTGAAAGAGGTTTGTGTTGTAGTCACCGAAAATTAAACAGGCTACACGGTCGTAATCACTTAGTAGGTTACACATTATCCTGATTAGATGGTCGAACTTAGTTCTTTTTTCCCTAGCACTTGGGGAGATGTCTACATTAGTCAGGAGCATTTGTTCGGCGGGTTTAGTGCTTCTGATCCGTATGCCGATGATCCAATCTTCTGCAAATGTTAGCTGGTCAATGTTTATGTTTATCTTGGACTCAACGTAGATCAAGAGACAACCCCTTGGTCTACTGTACTTGTGTGATCTTGAGACTGGAGACCTATATTTCAAATAGCCTTCTATCGGGAGGCTAACCTCCAACCATGTTTCCTGAAGGAGTATAACCTCATGGTTTTTATAAGAATGTTATCACATCAGGTCACTGGAGTTTCTTGGTAAGACTGTGATGTTCCAGGAGCACACTGAGAACCTACTTTGGGCGTTGTTTCAATCATGGTGACCCCCTGAGAGGGCCACTGACAAGCAGGACCAGTCATCCTTCGTGGGGTTGGACTCCTCAGTTACAGGTTGGTTATTGCTCACGGGGGCTCCACTTAGAGTCGATTTTAATATTGAAAACAGAGAGTAACTAGGGTGGACGGGGCCCGGGGTGGGTTTACAAGTACCAGCGGGTACCGTGGTTTTATGTGAGGAATTACTTTGATGCCCCATTTATTAAATTGATCAGTCCTTTATGTTACCAGTTCCATAATTGCTGTGGATGCCAGTGCGATTAATGTTGGTTCAGTGGTATGATTGCCTTTGGGAGGGATGAATTCAATAGCTTTTATATCACTGGATTCTAGGTTATGTAGTTCGGAGATAGAGTTGAACAGTTTTAGGATGTTCCCTCTATTCAGGATGTCATGTGGCCCTCGGGTAGAGTATTCCAGAAAAAATAGTAGTTTAGATGTTAAGTTTTTTTTTTTTTCTTCTCATTTGCCTCAGACCTCAGTTGACACAAGAGTAGGATGTCTACAGCCGTTACTCGGTTTTAAGGAGATGTAGGCATCAAGATCGGACCGGCAAACGACAGTCCCACCTAGAGTCACTGTACCCCCTTTTAAGTAGAGGGGCTGGTCTCACTCTCTTCTGATAACCTTTGACCGAAGACCGTTGGCCGACTGGAAAAAGCTCCGGGGAAGGCCCAACACAGTCAAAGAGCATCCATGAGGCTTAATCATAGGATCCATGTAGTTGTTATAAAAAAGGATAAGCAGTTAATGTGCCTGAGACCACTTTACTAAACAATCCCATATTACTTTTTTCCTGCTACTCTGTAGTCTAGCCAGATCGATCTTAGAGGTTTTATATAGAGAGGACAACCATTCTGTGTGTGTGGGGGGTATATCCTCTACCCATTTCTTACATATTTCCCTCCTGCCCAGCAATATTGCATAAAATAGAAACCCCCTAGCAGGTCCTGTTACTTTGCTATCTATACCAAATATAACCAGGGGGAGGGAAATGTGGACAGGGAATCCTAGGATGTCCGTTATAGTTTCACTCACTTTCTCCCAATATTCAGTTATCGCTGGGCAATCTTTGAACATATGAATGTCCGAGGCATTTACCAGTCCACACTTCTTGCAGCTAACCGCAGGACCCTTAGCTATTTTAGATAGTCGTGCTGGAGATAGATAAGCCCTGTGGGTGGTAAAATAAAGATTCCTTCTGAGCCATGCTGGTTTTACAGTCGCATACAAGGTGTTGAAGGAAGTTTGCCACAGATCCTCCAGTTGTTCATTTGGCATATAGGATCCCCATTGTTCTTCAGCCAGTTTAAAGTCTCCATCAATGGCATTTTCTATAGCCCAATAGAAAAAGAAAACTTCCTTCTTTCCCGGCGACCTAGAAACTAGTTGCGTCTCTAAAGTGTTTCCTATGCCTATTGGTTTTTTGAGACTCTGGGACCAACTCTGCAGCTGTAGATATTTAAACCTGGACATACCTCCCTCTAGTCTGTTATGGAGTGATAGCCATGGTTTAAGGGAGCCATCTGAAGCCAAGTCCCTCCACATCTTCATTCCCGCAGTCCTAAGTGGTATGGCCAATTTGTCTTTTAGGAAATCTGGAGCCCCTGGAGAGTCTCATAGAGGGGCCATACTCGAGAAATAATTAAGGCCTGTGCATTGTTTAATTGTAGCCCAAATACGCGCCATCCCCAGCAGGACTTTCAACCTGATCTTCTTGAAAAATTTCTGGTCCCCAAATTTAAACAAAAATCCCTCCTGAGGAAGGTCCCCTCCTTTTAACATGGCGGAAAACATGGCCCCTGTCCCTGTATGATCTGGTATTTTTAATAGCATTCTTGCATGTGATAACTGAAATGCCCAAGCATAATACTGCAAATCTGGTAGTGTTAAACCTCCCTTCTCCCTCCTACGCCTGAGCTTCCTCCAAGCTATCCTTGTGGCCTTATAGGTCCATGCAAATGAATTAATTGCTTGCTGGAGCTTATCAATCTCTCTTTTATCAAAGTGCAGGGGAATGGTGTCAAAAAGAAAAGTAATTTTGGGAAGTATAACCATCTTAATCAAGTTGATCCTACCCAAAATGGTCAGTGGGAGATGAGCCCAGGATTTCATTAGCCTCTGGCATTCTTTAGATACGTTAGATAGGTTGGTCCCTGCTATCTTGTCAATGTTCTGGACAATCTTGACCCCCAAGTATCTTATTTCATGCTTGGTCGGAAGCTGACAATCTGGTAGGTTCCAAGCCATGATATCTGTCTTACCTGCATTAACCTCATAGCCGGAAACCTGCCCGAAGTCTTGTGCCAGCTTAATAACCTTGTGAAAAGATGTCTCCAAGTCGGACGAAAGAATTAAACTACGTCCGCATAAAGAGCTACCTTACTCTCCCATGCCCCAAATCTAAAAGGTGGAATGCCTACTTTGTCTCTCAAACGTTGAGCAAAAGGCTCTATATATAGATCAAAAAGAAGCGGAGAGAGGGGGCAGCCCTGTCTGGTTCCCCTGCTGATTTTAAAAGGGTTCGTCAATTTGCCATTGACTAAGAGTCTAGCCGAAGGATCGTGGTAGATAAGCTGGATGGCTCAACTAAATTTTGCTCCAAAGCCAAACCTATCCATTACTGCGGCAAGGTAGACCCAGTTGACCCTGTCAAACGCTTTGGTAGCGTCAAGTGTTATGGCTGCGAGAGGTAATGAGAAGGTTGAAGCCAAATCGATGGCGCCTATAAAATCATAGGTGAGATTTGAGAGATTTCTGCCTTTCACAAAACCCTTCTGGTCAGTGTGGAGTAATCCACCAGCCACTGCTCCCAGCCTATCTGCTAAAATCCTCGTGAAGACTTTATAGTCAGTATTTAGAAGTGAAATGGGTCTATAAGACCCACATTCCACTGGATTCTTTCCTGGCTTCAGGATCAGTGAGATAGTGGCTTTTCCCCATGAAACGGGAAGCCTAACACCTTCTGAAAGAATCTTATTGAAAAGCATAGTCATGGTTGGAATAACTGCCTCTCCCAAGGATCTATACAGTTCGGCAGGCAGCCCATCAGGCCCTGCAGCCTTTCCTCTCTTACATGCCGAGATAGCCTTTCTAACCTCTAGCTGTGACATATCTCGCTCCAAGTTTTCTCGCTGTGAGGAATTTAAGGAGGCAAGCCCACTTCCCATTAACCACTGACTAGCACTAGTAGTGTCGACTACATTATCCTCATCATATAGGTCTTGAAAAAAGGTGAAAAAGGCATCCCCAATCTCTTTGTCTGTGAAGACCGAAGTGCTGCGATCCTCACTATCTATTTGCTTTATAGATGTTAAGTTTGTTGTTGTCGAGTCCTGATCGGGGGCCATATGATTGCTCTTAACCTTTGTCTGGGGTAAGCGATCCTCCTTTTGTTGATGATTACTCGTTGTGCATGACCCTCTTGGTTGCCATTAAGTTGATCAGTTACCTTGTTAGAGAATTTTTTGCACGTATTTCCAGCATCCAGAATATTTTCAATTGTTTTCTTGAGGCTCTCCTTGCCGCCTGGCCTAGATTCATCGTTATACAGCTCTGCAACTACCTTTCTTTGTTTGAGCTGGGTCGAGTTTGCAGTGTTGGTAAGAGTTGTTAGAACTTCGAGGCCAGTGCCTGGATGATTTGATGGTAATGATAATGGCTCAAGGGCCTTTATTGAGTCGACTGGGGCCATAGGTTGAGCTTTTTTTGGCAGGTCCTCCCTCTGATGCCCGAACATTTGCCTGGGTTCTTTGTGGTGATGTAGTACCAGAATCGTGGTGCATGTCTGCCCAATTGAAGTTTTTAAAGGAGATTGTTGTGACAGAAAAGAACTACTGTCAATGCTTGCAGAACATATCGAGGTAGGTCACGTATTGCGTTTAGGTGCTGGGAGAAATTACTAATTGTGTTTTTTGTTGCGGCGCTGGACTTATTATGCTTTTTTCGCAGTATTTTTTTTCCCTTTTAGTCAAAACTTGTTTTCGTGATGAGCTGTTAGGTATTATGTTTCCTGGCTCCTCATTCCCGAGGCCCATTGTTGTCATTGTCTTTGATGAAGTCTGTGGTTCTGACTTTGACATAATTTGAAGCTTATTGTCCGAGGTAGATTGTGGAGAGATTCTATATTTGGTGATTCCGGCTTGATTAGCGGGAGGCGGAGCAGCGGCTAAGATGTCTTCCAGCGGAGTGTCGGCATTTGTGACGAAGTCCTTGTTTCCCATGTTGGTTTCTCGCTTGACTCTATAGTCATTGAGGACTGTCTGGGCGGTTGAGTCAGTTGAGTGTAGATTCTGGATGAAGGTTGGTCCTGCAGTACGATTGGTAATTTCGTGATTTCTGTCAGGACCGTTGAGAGAAAGTGAGGAAGTGAAGCCAGACTGTCAACTATTGGAGAGCAACAACATACGGTTTGTATCATGCTGGCTTTCGATTGAGCTTTTTTAATTAGGTTGTTAAGGGGATTATTGCTGAGTAACTTACAGCCCCCGGGACAGGTGGCAATGGGATCCAATACCCATTCACAGGCTGGAACTCCAGTCACACATACGAGCAGCAGTGAATACACCCCTGTCAGCCTAGGCAACACCATTTAGTGCAGGAGTAGCTGGACTCTGTGAGTGGGGAGGGAGACGGGCCGCCCGCCATGGATAGAATCCCGGACTCTGGTTTTGGGAGGGAGCGGGCGATCCCTCCCTACAGCAAGACACATCAAGTTTTTGGGGGAGTATATAGGGGGTTGGGGCCCAACATAACATATTTGTGACCTAGTACATCACATGTTCAGAAACAAAACAAACTGCATACACCGCATCTGTCATTGAAGCCAGAGGATACACAGGACTGCTGCTTAGTTAAATACTGCCCAGTTCTCTTTTTTATTCTGTTTCGATTCTTGATTTTTTTTCTCTTGTTTTGCAAGTCAGACTGCCATAGAAAGGCTGTCGGAAAAGGACATCATAATCCCTACGGTGGTGACTGAGCAGGCACTGCCCCATTGTAGGGAATTACTTTCTGACCGATGGTCGGACGGGCTCCTTGAGCCAGTCGGAATCGTCGGTCAGTCCCTTCCCACCCTGCCTCCGACCGTTGCACATCAGAATGAGGGCCTAATTGTTTACAAGTCTGAATACAATATATCCGCGTATCAAAACATCTTTGTTTATAGACTTGAGCTAGACATTAGGGGCATTTCTGACAGCAGGAAATTGAAACACGCAGGAATCTGGTTCAACTTTACACTGAAGCAGAGACTTCCTACAATAATGTGATTATAAATGCTCTTCCTGACCCACTGCTACCTGCGAGCCCCATTAGCAGCCGGGCATGTACCTCTGGTGCTGAGTTCAGGGACACTGATTCAGAGCCAAGATGGGACACACACAGCAAGGAAAGGCTGTCACCATGCTCTTGCTCAAATAGTGGAACTGGAAATCATAAATGCCGAGGGAGACTGCAGCAGGCTATCTGCTCACTGGTAGTAACATTTGAAGTGTGCACAGAGCTGAAGATGCTTCGAAGGCCACCACGCCTGTACATGCACATGTGCACAAGTAAGTGCCTGCTGCAAGTTCCTGCCACGGAGATATACGCATGCTGGCACAACTGCTGCCCTCCGAGTTCCATGACTATCTTACACAGCAATTTTTATTTATGGAAAGAAGTTAGCATAATGTACAGTATTTTAATAAGGGCAGTAAACTGACCGGTCTCCTGACAAATGTCATTTGGAGCCGGGGGTCGCAAGCAAATCACCAGGGGTCCCAATAGGTTGCTTAAGGGCCGGAGTTGCTCCCCCTGGTGACCCCTAATTGATGTTTATGTGTTGTACTTAATAGTTGGAACAAGCTTTGCCTTCTTTACGCTCAATACTGGTCGAAAATATTTGTAACTTTAATCAATGTATTCAAACCGGTGGTTAAGGGGGCTGCCTTCAATGTAATCATTTCTGCATGAGATGCGGAGGAGCCCCTTGAGTCAACAGCCATTCTAAGGTATTTTTACCGTGTTTTGATCATCAGTTGATACCCGCTGATGTTCCATGATCCTGGGATTTTCAATTTCTTGATGATTTTCATTGCTTTAGTTTTTGTTATGTTGATCTTTTTATTCTGCAATGTGAAAGTGTAAAGGGCATCTAGTAGTTGATGAAGGCTGAAGGTCAGAGTTTACTCTCTTGACAGATCCCAGATGTACAATTTAAAAAGCAAGGGTGTGAGAACGCACCCCTGCTTCAGCCCGGAACATGTGTGAATTTTTATGACAACTTACTTCTGTCTCCTAGTTTTACATGTAACCATGTCAGTATAGGAAGACTGGATGGCTTTGGGTAGTTTGTATGGTATCCCATAGCTGTCTAGATTCTGCCACAAGAAATCCCGAGGAACAAAATCGAATGCTGACAAAGTCGACGAAACAAGAGAACAGTGTTGTTTTTGACCTAAAGTCATTTACTATGCATATGGGCAGGGCTGTCAGATATGTAAGAGTGCCAAGCCCTGGGAGAAACCCTGCTTGACTCCTTGGGATTATTTCTGAACTGTCAGCCCATGCTTGTAGGTCCTGCAGGATGAGGCTCACGTAGTAATTGGCCTCTATACACAGGAGGGCAATCAGCCAATAGCTGGCTGGTTTGCTCCGATCTCTGTTTTTAAAGATGTGGTGTGTTACTGATCCCCTCCAAGAGTCTGTGGTTACACCCTGTGACCCAACTGAATTATACGGTTTGCCTAAATTTGTCACCCAGAATGCTGGTTTTGCTGTGAATAATGCCTAAGGGAGACCATTGGGCCCTGGGACCATGGCTAGACTGGCCAGCCAGGCAAGCGGGCATTCCCCCAGGAGGCTGGAGCCCCAGGAGGCCAGTTTTGACACTTGGAGGCCGTTTCTCCACTGTGCTGGTTTCCTCTGGCCCTGGTATGGGAGAGTAGTGACTTCTCAGATATGATGCCCAAATATCCTCATTAGTGTTTGCATTGAATGCATTAGTGGGGCTCTTTTCTATCTCATTAATAATCCTCCAGAAAACCTTTGAGGTTTTTTGTTTACACGAACAAAGTATTTTGACCCAGCATTGATCCTTATGAGCTTTCTTGGCCACCCAGATTGCTTTTTTGTAATCCCTCCACATTTTCCTCACCCTAGTCTGTTGCTCTTTGTTGGATTGGGCTTGTTATAGGCCTCTAAACTACCTGCTTAGGCGCCTCTTTAGGCTGTCCTCCATGTTTTTTTTTCCCTCTGTCTATTACTCATTGAGTGGGAATTCATTCTCTTGTGCGAGTCTAACAGGGCCTCGCAGAACCATTCCCAAGTAGTTATGGCATTATGTGGCTTGAGTGGTTTCTCATCCAGCAGGTTATTTCTTCCTGTTCTTGCCATCTTAGCCTCTTTAGGTTGTCCGTAGTTATATCTGAAATAAACATTTTTGCTTTTTTGTGAATATGCACCTTTGATTTCAGTTCAATAATTTGTGGATGATGGTCACTCTCTTCGCAAAACACTATTGTGAAGTTTATGATTGAATTATAGACTGCAAGAGAGGCTATTGAAAAGTCAATTATAGTAGTGGATTTGCAAGACGTGTTCCATGGTGATGGATTGTCACCCTTGAAGCGGCGGTTTACTATTCTCATGCCTAAGGTTGCTAACAAATTGGCCAATGGGGTTCCTTGTCTATACCTTAGCCTTACTTCAAGGTGTCCCTGAGCTGGAATATTCCATAGTAGACCTGCATGGTGATGTTATTGTTGTGCTCTTGCTGGTAAGAAAATATGAAGAATGAACTGTCCTGTTATCTATAGGTATGATTCAGCATGTTCCATTTTTATGCCTGTAAATATTGACTCCAATTTACCAATTACGACCGACTTATCCCTATAGGCAGAATTGATGTGCTCACGAGGGTACAACCAAAAATGTGCCCCCTACTAGCAATGAGAGTTCTTACAATAAGGATCCTGGCCCCTGTCTTGCCTAAGGTGATAGTTCCCATACTCCCTCATCTGTGCCAAATGCTCTAAACATGGCAACCTGTTCCCCACTGTTGTCATTATTCACCGATACTCTTAAAGCCGATCTTGCCCCTCGACCCACCAGACTTGTTAAAATCAAAACTGAGATTTCCAAAATATCTAAATTATGAGAGTCCCGGATGGCTACACTGGTCCCTGAGGGTATGTCTGCTGTGCCCACATTAGCTCCTCCTTTAGCCTGTCTGGCAGGTGCTGGGATGGCGCCTGACCCTTCTGTCCCTAGGCTAGGACAAACCCCTGGTGTGGTCTGCAAGGCGCTCTTCCACTGCTAATCAGGGTGATGGCATTGATGATCAGAGGAGTAACCAGGTTATCAATCATCATTGACCAACCTCGAACGCAACTCATGCCTCTAAGAGCTTTCTTCCTTGTGTCAATTTACTCCCGGTGTGTTGTTTTTTTTGTTGTTCTGGGGAACGCCCCTGGCTTATATGACCCTGTCAAAGAGTCCTTTGACCAACTCATAAATAAAGTATCTAATTTGTTATCCCACCACACTAACTTTTCCATGTCAGACTATTGTAATATCATGATGGTGAGGCATGTGGATTGGATCGATCCTTTGAAGAATGCCAGTGACGGGATTGTGTCATTATTAACTTAGCATATCCTTCCATAGCCAAATGATTTTTGAGCTTCCAGATGAGATTCCCAAGTGATGGTATTGTCAATGTTTTACCTTTGGGTTTCTTTCACTTGAAAGTCATTTTGGTTCCACCACTGACACCATACCCACAACTCGCACCACAGAGGTCAGATCTGGATATTCCATGTCATAACAGGTTCTCACCTAAAGACCTAAATGAGCTGGATTGACAATCCAGAGGTCTAGTTGAGGCCCCCTGCCCCACCCAGGAGGCTGAACTTGTAATCTTCTATTGTTTCTAATAATTCAGCTGTCTCAACCACCAATGTACTCTCTTGAAAACTTGCTGGCTTGGTGTCCAAGCTGTCATGCCCAGACTGATGCCAATTTATGCACTCATTTTAAAATTTTCTTTTTTTCAGGAAACATGGGCTCTGACTCCACAGTTTTACCCAGGGTTTATTCGCCATGATCTAATTGGACTAACCTTGGGGAAAGGGCGACCTTCCGGGGGATTGGCAACCTGGATTAAATCTACTCTTCAATGCATCTCTAAAGCTATTGACCTAGGATTGCATGATATTCGGTGTATCTTTTTGCAGTTCCCATCGGGAGCCTCCTTGTATGTATATAAAGTTTATTGTAGGCATGGGGGTTTTTTAGAGACAAATTATCTGTTATTGATCTAATCAATGCCCACCTGTCGACTCTTCCGATAAGTTGTCTTAAAATAGTGGTCGTGACTTCAACTGCAATTTTGAGCTATTGAGCATTGATTCTGAGAAGCTGACTGGGAGGAGGCTGCAAATTAGTCAGCCCCGGCACTGACACTTCCACCTATCAAGAAGTGGTCAGCGGCAGTGCTTCAGTTAAATGCCTTCACATTGAACAACGGTGTTAGAGCATTCAATGTGAGATTGTTATCTGACAAGGAGGGGAGGCATACATACAATCGTTAGCATAGGACCAGCCTCATATACTACATCATTCTTGATTAAGATTGTGGCCTATGATGATTGACATGACCGTAGCATACAGTTATGATAGTGATTATAATGCTCTGAGCCTCACCTTGAGACCACTTGGACCCAGTAGTCCTAGCTCCTCTATGGAACCTCTTGACAGAAGACGTATTGTCTTAAGTAATAGCTGCAGGTTAAAATAGAGCTCTGTTGCTAATTTCCCAGCAGTTCTATGAGGTGGTTGCCTCCAGCTTAGAGAAGGTTCAGGCAGAGGGTCGGAACTTGTTGCATATAGATACCCTGCGGAAAATCAGCAAGATCCATAATGCTATGTTTTCCTCCCTCAGGAATCTGTTTTTGGTTGAATGTCAGGCTTTGGCCAAGAGAGAGAAAAAGGCCCCCTGGTACTCCAAATCTTGCAGATCTGCGAGGCGAGCCCTCTCCGCTGCCATTAAAGGTGGGAGTAGAAGCCAGATTCAAGCAGCTAGGTTATGCTACAAAGCTGTTATAATGCAGGCCAAGATAAACTGGGTATTTGCAAACTGGGAGGCTATGTTAAATGCTGTGAAAAGCATGATCTTCGTTCCTTTTGGAGATTGCTAGCAAACAGTCACCCCATACTAACACACTCACTGATAGCAATATATCTGCATCTGCATGAGTAGATCACTTTTCCAAACTTTATTGTACTGCCACTAGTATGAGATTCCCCTTGTGTGAGGAGAGCGGTACACTTTTGGCTAGTTGGTGCATTTGTACTGCTAGTGGTCCTACAGTCATCACTTCTGATGCTTCTGAAGCCTTGGCAATTACAGCTGACAAAGTTAGCAAAGCAATCGATTGGATTTTGTCAAATAAAGCTCCCAGCCTTGATATAATCCCCAGGGACATTTTTAAGGCCGGAAAGGTTATCTGGAGCCCTTGTTTCCCCATACCTTCTTCATGGGCTTGGACAAAGATTATCACTGTTTTTAAAAAGGGGTCAAGGATCTTCCTTCCAACTACAGGCCCATTAGCCTGCTTGATAGCTCACAGAAAGTCTTTAGTCGGATTATCCTTGAGAGGCTACAGGTCTGGATGGTAGATGTGGATTTGCTGACCCCATTGCAAGCTGGGTTTAGGGACAGCATGAGCACCATAGACCAGTTGTTTTGCCTCTAGTTGATCTATTGGAAACAAGTAATCTTGGGGGGAGGTCGACCTTTGGTGGTGTTCGTGGACCTCCGGTCAGCTTTTGACCTGGTACCTAGGTCTTCCCTTTGGAGGGTCTTGGCAGATCTGGGCATTCTGAAATACCTCCTTGATATCATCAGGTTACACTCTAACAACTTTGCCCAGGTTAGTTGTGGTCCACAGGGTACACTAACATCACCTATACCAGTCACAAAGGGTGTGAGGCAAGGATGTGTGCTTGCTCCCACCCTCTTTCTTTTATACATTAATGATTTAGTATCCCAGCTTGGGTTGTCTGAAAATGACGCTCGCATCTTGCTGGTAGGAAGATCCTGGCCCTCTTGTTTGCAGAAGACATGATTTTCATTATTAAGTCTCCAATGGGGATTGTTAGAAATGGGGGTCTCTATTTGGCAATGGTTTGCACCTTTGTCCAAGTAGGGACCCTTCTTCCTAGTCAGGGTAAGGGAGTTACAATCCTAAAATAACCCCTGCTCACCCCCTTGGTAGCTTGGCACTTGCAGTCAGGCTTATCTCAGAGACAGTGTGTAAAGAATTTGCACATAACCAACAATAATACAGTGAAAACACTACAAAAGGACACCACACCTGTTTAGAAAAATATCCAATATTTTTATATATCCAAAACAAGACCAAAACAACAAAAATCCAACATACAGTACTTAAATATATGCACTTTGCAAGAACAACTTTAAAAATGCAGTTCCTTGAAGTAGGTAGCTCCATTCGGTTCTACTGCGATATTGAAAACAACAGAATCCAAAAGTTCCTGCTGACCACGTCGAGCGGGTCAGTGGTAGGGTCGGCAGACTCGTAAACAGTACCTTTTTTGTTGCGGCCGATGCGGCCAGATATCGCAACCGTCACAGTTGCAATGCGAAGCGGAACAGAGCGCTGTGCGGTGTCCTCAGGTCACGGTGCAGGCAGTGGCTCGGTGACGGTCATCCAGCAGCATCGGTGAGACCAGGGCTGTGGTGCGGGGTGGTGTCCGATGCGGTGCTGACAGATCGCAGTGCAGCGACAGAGCTGGTTGAAGAGCAGCGATGGCATCTGTGAGACCAGGGCGGTGAGGTGAAGCAAGGCAGTGCAGAATGCAGTGACCACAGGTCACAGTGCAAGCAGCGGCTCAGTGGCGACAGTGTCGGTCGTCGTCATCGGTGAGACCCGGGTTGCGGTGCGAGATGCAGCGGTGCTCTTTGTGTTGCCTTCAGGACCCAGAGTCGGTTGCTTTTCCTTCTCTGCAGCAACTGAAATCCATGGTTTAGAGGCGAAGTCCAGAGGTGAGTGAAGTCTTTGCTGTCCTTGAGACTTCGTGAACAGGAGGCAAGCTCTGTTACAAGCCCTTGGAGATACTCAGCAACAAGTTAGAGAACGTTTAGTCCAGTCCTTTCCCTGCCCAAGGCAGAAGCAGCAACTGCAAGCCAACACAACAAAGCGACAACACAGCAAAGGGGCAGTACTCCTCCTGGCAGCTATTCCAGCTCTTCTTCTTGGCAGGTTCCTTGATTCCAACAAGTTCTAAAGATCTGGGCCTCAATATGTATACTCAAAATTCCTTTGTTCTCTTATGGCAGGGAGTGTGCTCAGAAAAAAACAGTTATGTCCTCTCTGGTCCAGCTTCCCGGTAGGAGGTGGAGGCAGCATTGTCCAAGGCAGACCAGGCCCATTCAGGTGCAAGGAAATCTCCTCCCACTACTCTAAAAGCAGCCCAGGTCTATTCAGCCCAGCACTGACTCATCCAGGAAAGGCAGGACACACCTCAACCCCTGAGTGGCTGTCTGAAGAGAATGCACATCCCCAGCCCCTGTCACTCCAAAGCCAGACAGTCAATCGACAAACCCAGCAGAGGCACACAGGATGGTTAAGCAAGAAAACACCTACTTTCTAAAAGTGGCACTTTTAAAAACTGAACATAAAAATCATCTTTACTAAAAGGTGCACTTTTACATTCTGAGTTCAGGCATACTAAACTCCATTTTCCTATCTTGTCCCAATGGGAAGTTATGCTTATAAGATGTTATAAGTAAACTCCCATTCTATCCTATGGGACAGAGAGCCTTTCCATAGTGAATAACTAAATACACTGTAATTCACTACCAGGACATGTCACACACACCAGTCCATGTCCTACCTTTAACTTACACAGCACCCTGCCCACAGGGGTACCTTGGGCCTACCCTAGGGGTGACTTATATGTAAGAAAAGGGAAGATTAGGGCTGGGCATGATTGGTGCACTTGCAAGGTCGACAAGGCAGTTATAAACTGCATGCAGACACTGGTCGGAATTGAAACCGTCTGGTCATGCCGGCTGGATTCGATGGGCCTCAAGGAGCCAGTCGGAGACTGTCCCCGTAATCCCAATGGATGGCGTATCCACCGTTGGGATTGCAATGCTCTATTTCTGACAGGCTTTCCATATCGTGCTTTCCGACAAGTAAAGCCTGTCGGAAAGCGAGTTTAGGAGCCCCAAGCAGGGCCCCCTTCTCCTTGTAGTCTCCGTTGAGGGGCCGAGAGGGCACCTATGGTGCCCCCCTGTTGATCCCTGAACTGTGTGGCAGGCACCTTGAGGTGCCTGCCATGCGGTACAGCGATGAGCACAATCTCCCATTTCTCTATGGGAGCTCATGCTACGGCCAGTTTACGGCCGTAGGACACTCTCCCATTGAGAAATGGGAGTATGCGACTGCACCATGTCAGTCAGAGGCAACTTCGACTGACATCATAATAAGCCCCATATAAGTAGCAAATCGCCTTTCTTTAATGATTGTTTATGTGCAGGAAGGGACACCTTCCTGCACATAAACAATCATTAATGGCATTTTGCTCTTTCTATGTGTGCTGCAGTATGAAAAAGCAAAAACGAGGAGAAATAAAAATATTTCTCCTTGTTGAGCCATTCTAATGCCTGATATTGCATGTCGTTAGTTTTTGGTGCAGCCTCAGATTTACACCTCTTTTTAAATCTGGGGCAGCATCAAAAAGCAATTGGTGTTGCCGTAGAACGCCCACAAGCAACACCCGTTGCACGCCCCTTTCACGTAGACACCACACTATCAACTAAGACTGTGGGGTAGGAATTATCCCAATATTATGAGATCTTTATTCCCCACTCCCTATTTTTTGTTCTTGCTTTCAGAACTTGGCAGGCTAGTTCTTACGTTGCATAGGTTACCAGTGATTGTTCTGATTTCTGGGCTCCTCTTAGATTTAAGAATGCTATAGACAGTAGTTCTACAGAGATTATATTTTTGAGGTTTATGTGGTTCTCTAGAAATTCTACCAAATTACCCCAATTTATTATGTTGGGTTCTCCCTTAGAAGGTTACTGTAGTGGAAATAGAGTTTTAGCACTAATTTTGTTTACATTGTGTTGAGGCACTTTGGGCAGTTCTATCGGATTGCTTTGTTTTGAGCTATTCGGATGTTCCACTAACCTGTTACCTGTGTTCTCACCCTTCATGACCTTGTGCTCCTGTGCTGGATCAGTTTTTTGTCAATGGTACGCATAGCTTTTTTTTCTGTTCTTGTGACCCCTAATGTTTGCAATGAGGGAATCTCTATGTTGGTTTGTGTAGATAGGGTTACCAGATCCGCAGTGTCATTGTCTATAGTTTGCGATCTATCTGCACCCTTTTCTTCTTTCCAATTACATTTATGTGCATTTTCTTCTAAAGGC
Source organism: Calotriton arnoldi (assembly GCA_963921515.1). Lineage (NCBI taxonomy): Eukaryota > Metazoa > Chordata > Amphibia > Caudata > Salamandridae > Calotriton > Calotriton arnoldi. The sequence continues at coordinate 83,444 of CAWUFW010021620.1, forward strand.
CTGCTTCCTTCCATCATGGTTACGTTATTATTAAAAATTAAAAAGACCCTTTTGTCTTATTCCCATTCTGGCCCAACAGGTACTATGGGTTGTGTTTTTAGATTCTTGCAGGGCTTTGTTCGAACTTTCTTGGATTCAGCCTTGCAGTACTCAGGTTCTGACTGCTTTAGTTATTCTCCCATTCAGTTTGATTGTTACCTCTGGGGATTGACACACCATAGGGATGTCTTTAGTACTTTGACTGACTCTAAGAAAGGTGCTGAATCCTCAATGATCTCTTTTACAAGGGTGTTTTCATTTTCTTATTCCTGTACTGTAGATGTTTTTTTTCTGAAGATGGGGAAGACCCTGCTGTGTTTTTTTGTCTTTGCTAGGACAGCAAATCTGAATTCATGTTTCCACCTCTTACGGAACGTCTTCCAATCTCTTGGCTTTCTGTCCTTGTGCACTCCTGTCCCTACCACTTTTGGTGTTCTCCTGTTCTGTTGAATGGGTTGTCTTCGGGGCCTACTAGATTTTAGTTTTGATTGAGGAGTTTCAGAAGGGCTTGAGAGTCTTGTTGTGAACACCAAGGTCTCTGGGCAGTTTCATTGTCCTGGGGAATTCCATACCTGGGCAAACTAACCTTTTGTTAAGCCCACTATGCTCATTTGCTGAGTCCAGGTCTGGGACTCTAGTTGTCAGGGATGTGTTTATTAGGAAGATTAAATCCACCTGACTCTTTACTGGGATTCAGTGGAAGGACCAGTTGGTTCTTCATAAATGCGTGCAGCCATCTGATCCACAATTATTTTGGCAATTTGACTTATTTTCCTAACCATCTGTTGGATATGTTTCCCTGAAGGTTACATTTGTATTATCTTCCTGGCTCATCGCATTTTCTGACATGCTTGCTTGTGTTAATGTAGTCTTCAGTCCGGCAGGTGTCATCCATTGATTTCACTGGTTCCTCTTTTGTGGTTATGAAAAAATCAAACAGAGTTTGAGAGGGTGTGATTTTGTTGAGCCTTAACATTTGTTGACCAGTTACCCTAGTGGTTGTTTGGCTTGACTTCATATGTTTTCACATATCCCAGGTTTTAGGCCTCCTCACCACCTTGGGCACTGATATTACTGCTGGCCTAGATCTACCTGATCTCATTGCAGCGACTGGGAGAAACAATCCAACTGAAAGGCGAGGGCGTTGGCATAGAGCCATGATCATCAAGCCCTGATGTAACAGTTGCCGATTGTTGATATTAGGTATTGAGTGTGGGGTAGTAAACTGGAGAACTTGCATTTAAATAAGGACATTTGTCAGCGTAGGATTGGCTGATTTAGTGGGTGGCTACTCTATATTACTGTGATCTCCAGGATTGACCCCTCATCTCGCTATTCCCTCATATTCCTTTCGTCCACGCCCTATTCACCGGGGGTTTAATTGTGGGTGTTGTTATACTGGAACCAAGTTGTGTTAGTCTCAGTGATAAATCTGGATTTCTTAGGGAAGCACAGAAGGCAGGGCACACGTAGTTAAGAAGGTGGGGGAGAACCATTGCACAAGCCACACCAATGCCCAGGCCGGCCACCTCTATGTTCCACTGGTGCTCTAGCCTCCAACCAGGGGGATGCCTATTACACCACCTCTGGGGCTCAACCTTCTTGCTTTGGCGTGATTCTGCCTTATGACCAGTGAAAGGCACAACACCCAACCATGCTGGGCCAACTTTAATGCTTTTACTGTAGGTCTTTGTGATCAGGTCTGGTATGATACGGTGCAGTGCAAAACAGTATAGTCTGTACTCTGTACTCCTGCTACAATTCTCCTGTGGCTGCAGTGCTTTGGGGGCCTCTGGGGGACTTTGGGGCTCTCACAGGCCTTTAAAGGCTTCATCGGCTTTTATCTTGTTGTGGCAGGCGGCCAACAATACCACAGCACTGCATCAGATGAGCATTGGGTAATGGGGTGCAGCACAACCGGTATAGCTTCAGTATATTGAGCTCCACTCACCACTCTGGCGCTGGGAGTTCCCCTTCTTCTTCTCTTGGCTCGGCAAATTTAGCCTAGTGACATGGCCCGGCACAGAGCCACCACCCAGATCAGCCGTGAGCTGTCAATCTAGTCATCTCCCCACGCCTTGCTCGTCTCACCCCTCACTACTGCAAATTTCCGCTTCCGGTCCTTATACTGCAACGAAGCATGCAGCATTCAATGTCCCAACGAGACTATCTCGCATCCAGGATGGGAATTAACCAGTGGATGGGGTTATATATATATATATTCAGTGAAACAATCTAAGCTAAAAGTGACATTACAGTTGGGTCTGGTAATAATGTTACTTAGCATTAAAAAATAGTTCGAAACACTTAGAAATTCACTGAGAAAAATATATTATAGATAAGTGAAAATGTCAGTTAAAACATACCAAAGAAATTCACCAGTTATAGTTCTCAAGTAACTATACCTCGTGCCCTAAAGTAACTATAACTTGCACTCCCGCCATACAGTGTTGTCAGGAATGGTGTGATTTCATATGTTGTATCTACAATATGGGCTTCAAGCACCGCCCATCTTTTTCATCGGTTCCTCTTACTGTCCTTTGTAAATGCTGGCTTTTGTTTGGTGAATATGCTTAGTAATCCCTCCATTTGAACTTTTGTATCCTCCCATGAGGACTGCCCCTCTTAAATGTGCTCTTACTCTTCAGGTTCTTTACAATACTTTGAGAGCATTCTTTTTTTTGTTGACCTTCCTCTGCTCATGTTAAGTGTTCTGTTTTGTTTCCTTCATGCATGAAACGTTCACGGCCGCTTCATTAGCCATGCTGTTTGCCCTTTGGTGGTGTTTCAGCTCTGCCTGTCACTGAATCTCCCCATGCCATCCCCCCACTTCCTCACCCTTACCACAACACTGCTTGCCTGACCCATCACCCCTCCGAGGTTGCTGCTTGTTCCTGCCTGTGTCGGGTGTGTTCAACTTCAGCGCCCGTTTGTGTCGTCCTCGCAAATCGTTGCTTATAAGGAGGCCGTTCTACGCTCCATATCAAAACCGCACTCTGCACTTGAGTGACGGCAGCAAGCTCCCATGGGGTTCACTGCAGTGCTTATATATAAAGGAGCACTTCCCCAAGTGTCTGTTTGTGATTTGTTTATGCTTTAAATGTGCGGCACACGCTATGTCAACAACATTCTTGCCCAATATTCTTGTAAAGTATGCATTTTAGATTTGAAATTGGGAACAGGCACTTCACACTTATCACAGCACATGCTTTACAGACACCACATTGTCTTTTATTCCATCATTGCAGACGATCTCCTTGTTTTTGGGTTGGCTGGGTTTGTTTGCATTAGAGTCTACAAATAAGTAGGGGATATGTTAGGTGATGCCACGCTACTTTTTATTAATTTAAGTCTGTGTTTGTAGGTATTACAGAATAAAAATGTTTTGAGGATATGCTATGTGACGTCACCTTCATTTTAATCAATTATGTCTGTGTTTGTAGGTCTTCTATGACACACACTTCATGTAAATCCATTATTGGGGCAAATTTGCTTTGTGCCAATGCAGACTTTTCATTGAACTCCTCATTTGAACTCCTCATTTCTGATTTACATTATGAAAATTTGGAGATGAAAAAGTGACCAAGCACTTGTCACGGCACCGACTTCACGGACCCCGGACTTTATTTGACTTGATAGAGCTGGGCCATACTGAACCATCATTCAAAACTTGAAAATAATAAGCGCGACACACGCTTCATGGACCACGCACTTTGAATTTAACAAACACTTTTCAAATGGGGACATCTTAAAATTTGTGATTCATTAGCGCTGCACCTACTTAACGGACGCCACACTTCATGGCGTACTATCTAATAACAATTTTTATGTTACTTTAGGCAAACTTGCACACATGCACATTATACATTTTTAGGTCGAGCCTAGAGCAGCGCATGCGCTGCTTGTTAGGGCGAGCCTAGAGCAGTGCATGCGCTGCTTGCTCGACTTTTAGTAAGGGGGTTTTCAAAGTGCTACCAGAGGCTTTTGCTGTCCTCAAGCTTGGAACGCGCGCAGCCGCCATCTGTCTTTTCTGTCACGGGTAATTAAGTGCATCGCGATCACTTTCGGCGCCCGCGCGGCCAATGCTTTTCGCGCGCGCTTGTTATTAGCGAGTCGCAAAGGAAAGCCTGCCTGTGCTCTTTAATGAATGTGTCCTTTTTTTGTTAAACAAAAATAGGAGCTTTTTGTAACGCAGGTTATTGTGAACTGACTCTTTTTTTCCTTTTCCGCCTCTACAATGGATATGCAAGTATGAAATCAACGGCATCTTTAAAAGAGGATGGACCGATTCAGATCATAGAGCTACATGTTGCACAGAGTGCTGCTTCCAGTCTCCATTGTGATGCGCGTTAGACTTAATGCGAATATTAGTTTGAAAGAGCCAAACAAGGCTTCACCAAATGATCTTCACCTTGGAAGAGATTATATGTGCCATTTCTGTAATTCTTTAACCTTTTCCCATGCATTGATGACTTGTATAGGTGAAGAGTCAGGGCTGAGCAGGGCTAAGGCTCTTAATGCAAAATGCTCCCTGAATTCATGGCTAGTTGTATAGTTTAACTTTGTGTTTGTTGATCTGTAAACGTACATTTTCTCTCACCTCTGTATGTTTGCCCAGGTTATGCTTGGTCCTCTGCATTACTTCAGTGAGTGCTCTAATGATTATTTGCGGACCACTGAGTACAGTCTTTCTGTGTTAGTCAAGATGATGCTTCTCCTTTTTATGTTGGTGGAATACAGTGCGCTGAAAGAACCTTGAAGCCATCAGTGGAGTTGAGATGGTTAATAGCCTCTGATTATTTCAGAGTTCATTTTAAATTGAAGTTTGGATTTCACCAAGGCTCTGATTTTGGCACATATCTGCATTCAGGGTCTAAAAGTGGAAAGGACGTGGTAGATATCCAGGGTTGGAATATCCTAGATTCTCTGTGCGCACACAAACTAGCATATTTTTAAGGGGTTTAACTAACTCCTCTCAAGCTCTTTTAACACTCCAAAAGATTGAAAATTGACTCCTGAAAAGGCAGGAGTAAAACTGTTCCAGGGTGGGGGAAAATGATGTGCAGGAAAAATGAATTTGCTATTGTTGCACACATTTTTCACCCGAGCAAGTGTAAATATACATTTGCTAATGCGAAAATGGAATTCCCTAAAGCTTACTAGGAGTAAAATTTCAGGCCCACTTCAGAAATTCACAGAAGTCCAAAATCTACACCAGTGCAAAGAAATATACCTGCAGATTTTGTAACGCTCTTTAAGAAGCAGACCAATTTATCTTTATATCTATATCTTTTCAAGTTGTCTATAATTGTACTATATAAATGTGTATCTCCAAGCCAATGTTGTTTTCATGTATTCGCATATATTCGGGGAGCATTTTAGAGAGTCCCAAATTGTTAGTTGACTGCACGTTTTTATACAAAACCCAATGTCAACAAGCATTGGCATAGCCAATAGGTCTCGCTTTTGGGACCTTATAAGTATTTAATTATGCAGCACAATATCCTTTGTGCAACAACATCAACTGTTGCATGGCTAAACACTTATAAGGTCCCAAAAGCGAGACCTATTGGCTATGCCAATGCTTGTTTTAATTGTTTGAACTTTTACTTTATTTCCTTGAAAGGCTTCTTCACACAAAGTAACTGCAAATGTGCCTTTATCGCTACTGAGTCTGGCATACATTCTTGTGAACCAGGGTTTTGGCTCCCTTGGTGGCTTAACATCCTGTGCTTTTGAGTAATTAACTTTATGGCTTCGTGTCTTACAAAAACACAAATGCAGGTCCAGTCTTTACTGGCATGCTAATGTGCTGCTCCCAGATTCAAGCAGGTCCATTGCAAAACAAAGACGGCAAGTATTCTACGTTCTTAGCCCATCTCTGACTCTATCCTGGCGTCTGCTTCAGACAAAAGGTGTGCTTCAGCGATAAGCTTCCACTTTGCTAAAAGTTGTCAAAAGGCTACACTCACACTACAGTGCTTTACAAATAGATGTGACAAATCTTTGCAGCACATTTAACTTCAAACGGACTACTTTTTTCTTATACAATTACTTAAAATTTTACTTTTAAAAAGGCACTCTAATTCATTTTTGTCAGTCACATTCGCTTTTAAAACATTCGCCAGGGAAACTTCTCCTTTACAAACTTAGCCAATAGGGGCATAAATAGCATTTCCAGTCAATAAATAAATAGAATAGATATACAAGTGTAGGTGTGCCTCTCTTCACCACGAGAACTAATAGTAATGTTGTAGCACACGCAATAATCTAATGCTTCGCTAAAAACTTATAAGATTCAAAAGGCTAGACCTATTGGCTATGCCAATGCTTGTTTTTAATGTAAAGTAAGATGTCCATGGAGGGAATGAGCCTATAATGCACCAAGCATGCCAAGTACTCTGTACTACGATGGGCCATGTAAAAGCAATTTTGTACTTATATCGTGCAATGCATGCTGGTATCCTCGCTCCCTTTGCTGAATTAAAAGTGAAATGGGAAACAGACCTAGCGCTCCAGATTGCAGATATGGACTGGGAGAGGATTTTAGTACATATGCCGGATGTCCTGCAAAATACCAGGTTTAAATTAATTAAATTTTACATAGAGCATACCTTACACCTGGCAAGGTTAACCAGTTTTATGTGACTCCTGTAGCAAAGTGTCCTAGATGTAGGGAATTGGGGGCAGAATTGTTCCATAGGATTTGGTCCTGCCCGGCTTTAGATGGATTCTGGGAAGCAGTTATTGACTATGTAAATGACGTAACTTTTCGGGCGATCCTTTGTACTCCTTTAACCTGCCTCCTTGTGGGACATCCTCATCCTAAAAAGAAGAAAATCACTAGTTGATTTACCGATTTGGCATTGATTCTGGCAAATGAATTGACAATAAATTAGAAGTCTGTGCGAGAACCCTGATTGATTAGATGGAGAAAAGAACTGGTTAAATGGGCAGGACTAGAGAGTGCTGTGTTGTTTCGGGAATTGAAGAGAGGGCGGGAAAGCTTGAAAGTGCACGAGCATGGGAATGCCTTATGAACTGTTTGCTGATCCCAGACGCAGGCATAGATAAACTGAATAGCTGCTAGCTCTCTGATATCTCAGAAGGATTGAGAGGATATAATTAACTGTCCTTGCATGGGTTTTCAGGGGTGGGACTTTGAACAATTGTGATGAACTTTGTGGGACTTTGAACTACTGTGGGGTGTATTTCAATACTGGTCATTATGGTGTCCTTCATTTGGCAGCTTGAAAAGGGTCAACTGTAGGCAGGAGTGTTAGTTATTCTTGACTGCTAGTTGGAAGCTGGAATGATCTAAAGGGATGTTGCAATATGTTTAATACCATAATTGTATTTATTGTATGTACTAGCTTTTAAACTATTTATTAATGTATATGTGTACTTGTCAACTTAAATCTAGATTCTAAATTATTATTTATAACCAATTTATTATATGTATTGGCTGGTCTATCTACTTTTTCTGTACGCTTGCATCTTCTGTTTTATGTTCTATATAGAAAATAATAAAATTATGTTTAAAATAAATAGCTGGATAATATCAAGACAAAAAAAGTTAAATGTCCATCACCGTGATTGGTGCTGGCCACAAGCCAAGCCCTACACCCAACCACCTCCCTGTGCACAGCTAGTGCTAACCCTCTCCAAATGCCCTACATACCCCAGTGCACGGCCTTCATCCATGTGCAACATGCAGTAGTGTGCAGGGCTCGCCCTGTGGCCAGGCCCTGTGCCCTGCACCCAACATCCCACAGGCTGACTCTGATATTATAATATAAAATGTGTTATTTTAACGTTGACATGGTCAAAGGGTCTCAACGGGTAAGCATATCAACATATATAAAGTAGATCTATCATCTTTGTCTTAAATCACCAATAACTATAATCAAGTCTATATTTCATTAAGTCACAAAATGCAATGCTTAAGTAAATGTTGTAAAAATGTTTAATAAAGTTTTATTAAAGAAAAAATCAACATGGAGTCTTCTTTTAAATCATTTTTGAGTCCTCAAAATGCAGTCATAAAAAACAACCGCAAGGGAGCTCTGCACTCCACCAAAGAGCACAGAGCTCCAGTTTGGAGTGCTTTAGAAAATTTGGTTTTATTGACCCAGGAGACTTACTCTAATGTTGCTGGGAAGCTGCTGCACTCCTTGCAGCTCCCCACAACATTAAAAGAAAAAGATTTGGTGTTGTTCCTGTTCCTTCTAGGGGCACCACCAGCAGGAAAATATAGTTTTCCGAAATGCCCTAGGGTACTATATGGTGCTCCTTGTTAGGAGCAGTGAAAAATAAATTTGTTACTCACTTTTTTGTTTCTTTTATAGTTTCTGTAGGTGTCCCGGTCCCAACCAGGACACCCACAGATTTTTATTTTGCATGGGGACATGGGGAGAGCCCCAGGGCCACCTTGGCCCCAGCCTACTCTCCTGGCAGGAGCAAGCCTTCTTTTAAAATTTGAGGTGGGTGCCCAGAAGCAATGTTTTTAGGGGCCCTGACAGGAGCTGACACCATTCTTTTGCTCCCACGTGGACAAGAAGAACAGTTCTTACTGCTCCTGCTGGGCAAGACAAACTTCTGTTCGAATAAGGCTTGAGGCTCCTGGAGGGGGGGGCTGAGCACCCTCTCCCCTAAAAAAAATCCCATCACCTGGGGCCTGAAGAGTCCCTAGGAGGGATGCTTTATGCTCCCTTCGCTTAATTGATTCGTTCATGAGGATGTGACCCACAGGGCCTGAAGAAAACTCGGGGAGTGAGCTGTATGCCACCGCCCCATAGAACTCCATTGTACTACCCCCCCCCTGGCCTTGGTCCACCTCAGGGAGGTTTATTTGTTTAATGATTCTGCACTTTTTAAAAAACAAATTGCAGCTGAGTCACAGATCCACTGCACATTTGCAGCAAAATTGAAAAAAATGCCTTTGGACCCATCCTGCAAGGCCTAGGGGGGAGGGGAATCCCTACTCTGCTAATTATATATATTTTTTTCTTTTAATTTTTTCGCGGGCAAGAGATTGGGTCCCATGTGCTAAGATGACTGCCACCACATCGTTGTTGATGTGATGGCAGCCAATCTGATCTCATTGTGAGATGCCAGCTTCGCAGATCCTCCAAAGCATGATATATACGTAACATCTGAACCACAATTTCTCAGAAATGGCATTGGATTTGCATCACATCACAAAAAGCATGCATTCTGGACCAAGATCTAGCTTTCTGCCAAATTTGGTATAAAGACATTCAGTTTTTGCAGTATCCTTGTTTAATTTCCTAAGAAAAAAATGAATGAGGAGAACACGCTTTGGGGCCTCCCTTTTTCTGCCCCCCCCCTTTGACTAATCACCCTAAAACTTTACAGAAAGGAGATGAAGTGGATGAGACTTTTTATTCGAAAGTTTCCTAAGTACCTTTTGGCTCTGCAATTTCATTTACTGTGATTTTTCAAGTATTGGTGAGCTGGTCAAAATATAAAGTAAATAAAAGATTCACCTGGATTTTAGAAATCGTTTTAGTCTTTTGGAGTAGTTGGTGGAGTATTCTTGATTAGGGGTGGGTGATAAATTCCGCTCCGCCAGCTGAGTTTTGCCCACTTCGCTTTACATTGCAACGCAGAGTTCTGGCAAAACTCCGCCAACCGCTGCATGGCAGATTTTCTTTCTTGCGCGCTGCTCGCCAGCGTTGAGTCGGTGAGCATGAGCGAGAATTGGCGTCCATTTGCTCAATTTTGGGGCACTAGGACAGCACCCAGTGAGATTTTCTGAACACGACCTTTCGCGGTGAGAAAGCTACCGCTCAAGTAGAAAATATTCCCAAGTGGCTGCAAAGAAGCAGCATCCTCTGTCACCTTGTGCAGTGCCATTCACACTGATTTTGCTGCGCGATTGCATGAATTACTTTAGGTTTTATGGTGACAGTTGGTAGTCAAGGCAGTAGTACAAAGAAGTGCCTACCTTTGCTTGGGTCTGGAGTCATAACAAATGAGCGAACAGCTCTAGGAAGTGTCACAGGAGCTTTGGCACTTATGAAAGGTTTAGACTTGTCGGGTCACCACATGCTGACTGCATCCATCCGAAAAGATTAAGGAGCTAGTTAATAAAGCTATGGTTTTGGTGGTTTAGACACTGGATGCAAAATTACCATAGAAGACTGAGAAGTTGCTTCCAATGATTTGATTCACGGTTACAAAGTGTAGTTCTGAGAGGCATAAGGGAATAAAAGTTGGTGAGAAAAGATATCAGTTTGCAGGAATATTATGACTTAGTGAGCCTTTCCCCCACTCTAATAGTGATGGAAAGGTTGCGCAAAAGAAAAAGCTTTTGGAGGTAAAGGAAATTAGGGCCAAGAATTATTAGATAAAACATGATGATTTGCGGTCATGAATGAAGTCGGAGATGGGAGATGTACAGTGCATTATAGTTGAGCATACAAAAGGCTAGAGAAAATGGTCTGGAGTGATGAAGTAAAGCATGACTAACACCTAATTGCTGGTGGACCCTTTTGGTAAAAACATGTTTGAGACACTGCTAATTTAACATTCCATGTCTCACATTTCTCATTGTTGAGTAAGTTGTATCAGCACGCAATGGGTAATCAAAATATGGCTCTATTAAGAAAAGGAGGCAAAGACCCTTAGAAGTTTCATATAATTACCTGGATAGATTGTTGAAGGTGTTATGATTCTTCATGAATGAAGGTTAAATTGATGATGAAGAATTATTCTAATGGGTGTGGGTCTATTGGTAACTGTAAATTACGCAATGTCAATGATAAAGAAAAGTACATTTGCTAATATTGCTCCTAAACCAATTGATTTAGCTAGTATTCGGCTTGTTTAGAGAGAAATGTTTGAAGGAGATGACCAAATATGCTGGAGTTTTCATTGCTATATGAAAAGCAAAATGAAATATGAGAGAAGGAGTTAGTGACAGATTTGTCCCCCTTTTGTTTGTTCCGGGCTAACTTGGGGTCAGTTCCTCAACTGCTGATAAGGCATGATCTCTGTATCCTTCATGGGAGGATATAAAAATGTTGTGGTTAGCAGGCTGTCTTAACATTCTATACACAAGTAGCAGGTGGGAGAAATACCAGAGGAGAGCATAGCAGATGGGAGACCTTTTGTGTAAGCCTGCAGAGTTTTGTGGTGAGTTGCCCAGTTCAAAGGAAAGTGGAGTGTTCAAGATTGTGCAAGGATTTGAGATAGTTCATAGAGGTACTGGTACATGTGAGGCTTATATAAGAGTTCCTTTTCAGTATGCAAAAGAGCAAACTAGTGGATCAATAGGTAAAGGAGTTACTGGGAATGGGAGTGACAATACATGTTGAGGAGATTTGAATAATTGGGCAGTCTACCATCACATCTAGATGGAGTGCCCCAAAGTACTCAAATGTGTTTAGGAAAGAGCATTGATTAACACAATTAGATTTAAATGATGATTGTCTGGTCATTCCAATATGTCAGAGCACTACATCAAATGCAGTATTGATGGAGAAGAATGTTATGGAGCATTGTGTATCTTCCTTTTTGGTCTTATATCACCAGCATGATACTCTACCAATGTGTTGCACCCATTAACAACTTACTTAGGAACTAGATGTGGGATTTTAACATATTTAGATTTGTTTTTGATGGATAAGGGAAAAAAACGATTTTAAGATCAAACAAATATGTCATTACTATTGTTAGAGAGTCTCTGGTTTGTAATGGATGAAAAAATATTTGGTAACTTCTTAACAGATTGTAAAGTCACTTAGATTTTAGTGAGGTGGGAGAAGTGATGTAAGTCATGTATCTGTGTGCCACCTATCTCACCATTCTACAGCCTTATCTAAGGATGGGAGAATTGTTGAATGAATTCCCGTTGAGCCCCACCCAACTATGTCAGTGATCAATCAAAGGTGTAGGTTATTTGCCATTCCAATGCTGCTTTTCATTCAAAGAGTAGTCTTCCTTATTTTTGGAATTCCACCCAATGCATATTTTCCCTGCTGAGGCTTACAATGTGAGGCACAGTGGAACTGGGTGTGGAATATTATCAAGAGCCTTGATAAACAGGGAGAAAACTTCATGCTCATGGAAGCCATTGTTCATTTCAAATTCTAACCCCTAATTGGTGGTGGTTTGCCTCTGAAAATGGAAATAACATGGCATCCTGCTTGGTATTCAACTTTGCTGAAAGTGTACTGCTGTATTAGAGGATTAACTCAATATGCCAGATGGTCCATCCCTGGGAGAGGTTTGTACAGTATAAATGCTTCACTGTCCACCCTCTGTAGCCCAACTGAGTTTTTAAGATTTCGTCTGCAGAAGATGGAATTGGTGTAGAAGCTTCCAAGAGAGAAGTTGACATAAATATGCACAGGCAATATTGAGTTCATAGCAGGTGTACTTAATGTTTTCATGAAGGATGATTTTTGAGAGAGTGGTTTCATTAGACTGTACTTCAGAGATTGAAGTGGACTCAGTTGTGCATCGGGTGGCTAAAGCACAGTTGAGTTCAGATGTAGTTGAGTTAGAAAGCTTAAGAAATTCATGATGCTTAGAATATCTTGAGGCTAACAATGGGCAATGTTTGGAGAAGTTCTAGACCTGGATGCAGAATCAATACAATTGATCTTGATTCAGCAAAAAATTAATAAAAGAAACATTATTAAATTCATCACATCTTTGAAAAAACAATTACATCGTAATTTGAAATGCCAGTCCCTGTACACAAATATAATTAACAAAAACTTTAAAACAAATGTTAATTAAATACACAGAACATATAAAATGCTGGTGGTTAAAATATTCACCACAATCATGCAATGCACCATTTGAAATGCTGAGTAAACTGAACAAAGCAAGAACACAGAACTGGAGGAACAAGTCATCTACAAGGACAGAGGGTTTTTTATTTTCACAACAATGTGAAAACAATTAATCATAACACACATACTCTGATGACAGCAAATGTAAGTAAAAAAAAAACTAGCCTGCATTGTGTAAAATGTAAGGTTCTGAGCAAATGAGTCAAATAGCGCTTCCCAGGATCCATATATAATTTACAAAATAATATAAAATGCAAGGTGAACTGAGCAGATATATAGTCACATGGGCGAAGTGTAAGCTCGTCCATCCAGTACCCAGCCTTCAGGAATGTAACTAAAAAATCAATAATATCTACTTTAAAGTGTGTCAGCAACAATCTATGTTTAGTACAAAAGAGAGATACAGTTCCACACCACAGCTTCTATCTGAGATAAAAGAACATGAGCTCTAGCCATGGGCTGCATCATTTCAGAGATTATAAAAGAAGAGACTTAACCATCTCATTAATAAAAAACTCAATTGCTTTGGGTTCGAGAAAATAGCTCAGGTTTGCCCAAACTGGTGCATATTGTTTCAATATAATTTAGCCATGGTATCTTAAGGGCATTATCTAATTGCAAACAGTCAGTAACTACCGAGGGATTCAAGACGGTTCAGACTTCGTCCAGGTGGAAAGGCACAGTATGAGGGAGCAAAGTTTGATATGGTCCTTCAAATACATGAGCACAAGCTCCAAGTGACAAACACAGTTGGAACATTTTGAGGAAGCAGCCAGCAACCTTTTCTAAAGAGGGTTTTCTTCTTTGTGAGTACAGGAGATACCACAAACCCACCATGAGTTATCACAGATAGGTATTTTCTATAATAAATGTCCACTAATTTCATAGGCTTTGAGCCATGTTTTGAAGCAAACCTCAAAATCTCTTCAATAGATCTAACAATATATTTTTGGAATAAAGGAAGATATCGGTACTAACACCACCCTGTCCTGAAAGACTATACAAAATGAAAACCTGCATGACAAAGCTCTCAATTCACCCAGCCACAAGAAAGAGGGGCCGATTCCGATCTCGGTCGGAGGCGCACCCAATACCATTCGGTCGGGAAAAAAGCCATGCGAAAGCCAGTTTCCCGACCGATCCGTACAGCACACCGAACGAGCAAGTACGATGCGCACAACAGCAAAAATTCCGGCCGAGCCGTACTCACCCAAACCAGGTCCTGTTCTCCGACCGAGGCGAATCCGGAAACGCCGAATCGAGTCGCACGGAAGGGAAAATGCAGCCCCGTCCGGCCGGACAAGTACGATGCGCTTTCCGTACGCGCCGAACCCGTCGCTACGCACGGCACGTCAAAGCATCCGGGAGAGGCGCACATAAGCTCCGAATCGCGCCACAACACGATCCACGGCTACGAGACGAACACAGCACAGACGAGGACGACGCGAAGCGACGAGGACGAAGCGAAGCGACGAGGACGAAGCCAAGCGACGAGGACGACGCGAAGCAACGAGAAGGACGAACGACACGAACCAACCATGAATCCCTTCGTCCCGATCATACCAATATTCTACATCTACTACCGGAACAGGCACGGACGCGTACGGCGCAGAAGGTAAGTCAGACACCAACCACAAAACACATACAACACGTACACGACACATCACACACATACACTGGGAATCTGAATATACTTGCAACAGCAGCACCATAGGGGCGGGATGCCCATCACCAATGCCACATATGCACACAGGGGCCTGAATGCGCGCCACCACCCCAACCCAGGGGGGCTGGATGCCAACCACCCTCAACCAGGGGGGCAGGATGCCTACCACTACTACCACCCTCACCCAGGGGGGCAGGATGCCTACCACTACTACCACCCTTAGCCAGGGTGGCAGGATGCCTACCACTACTACCACCCTTAGCCAGGGGGCAGGATGCCTACCACTACTACCACCCTTAGCCAGGGGGCAGGATGCCCACCACTACTACCACCCTTAGCCAGGGGGCTGGATGCCTACCACTACTACCACCCTTAGCCAGGGGGCAGGATGCCCACCACTACTACCACCCTCACCCAGGGGGGCTGGATGCCTACCACTACTACCACCCTCACCCAGGGGTGGCAGGATGCCTACCACTACTACCACCCTTAGCCAGGGTGGCAGGATGCCTACCACTACTACCACCCTTAGCCAGGGGGCAGGATGCCCACCACTACTACCACCCTTAGCCAGGGGGGCTGGATGCCTACCACTACTACCACCCTTAGCCAGGGGGCAGGATGCCCACCACTACTACCACCCTCACCCAGGGGGGCTGGATGCCTACCACTACTACCACCCTCACCCAGGGGTGGCAGGATGCCTACCACTACTACCACCCTTAGCCAGGGTGGCAGGATGCCTACCACTACTACCACCCTTAGCCAGGGGGCAGG
The DNA here is from genome assembly GCA_963921515.1 of Calotriton arnoldi. Taxonomy (NCBI): domain Eukaryota; kingdom Metazoa; phylum Chordata; class Amphibia; order Caudata; family Salamandridae; genus Calotriton; species Calotriton arnoldi. The sequence goes on from CAWUFW010021620.1 coordinate 98,753, forward strand.
ATGCCTACCACTACTACCACCCTTAGCCAGGGGGGCTGGATGCCTACCACTACTACCACCCTTAGCCAGGGGGCAGGATGCCCACCACTACTACCACCCTCACCCAGGGGGGCTGGATGCCTACCACTACTACCACCCTTAGCCAGGGTGGCAGGATGCCTACCACTACTACCACCCTCACCCAGGGGTGGCAGGATGCCTACCACTACTACCACCCTTAGCCAGGGGGGCTGGATGCCTACCACTACTACCACCCTTAGCCAGGGGGCAGGATGCCCACCACTACTACCACCCTCACCCAGGGGGGCTGGATGCCTACCACTACTACCACCCTTAGCCAGGGGGCAGGATGCCTACCACTACTACCACCCTCACCCAGGGGGGCAGGATGCCCACCACTACTACCACCCTTAGCCAGGGTGGCAGGATGCCTACCACTACTACCACCCTTAGCCAGGGGGCAGGATGCCTACCACTACTACCACCCTTAGCCAGGGGGCAGGATGCCTACCACTACTACCACCCCAACCCAGGGGGGCTGGATGCCTACCACTACTACCACCCTTAGCCAGGGGGCAGGATGCCCACCACTACTACCACCCTCACCCACGGGGGGCAGGATGCCTACCACTACTACCACCCTTAGCCAGGGTGGCAGGATGCCTACCACTACTACCACCCTTAGCCAGGGGGCAGGATGCCTACCACTACTACCACCCCAACCCAGGGGCGGCTGGATGCCTACCACTACTACCACCCTTAGCCAGGGGGGGCTGGATGCCTACCACTACTACCACCCTTAGCCAGGGGGGCAGGATGCCCACCACTACTACCACCCTCACCCAGGGGGGGCTGGATGCCTACCACTACTACCACCCTCACCCAGGGGTGGCAGGATGCCTACCACTACTACCACCCTTAGCCAGGGGGGGCAGGATGCCTACCACTACTACCACCCCAACCCAGGGGCGGCTGGATGCCTACCACTACTACCACCCTTAGCCAGGGGGGCTGGATGCCTACCACTACTACCACCCTTAGCCAGGGGGCAGGATGCCCACCACTACTACCACCCTCACCCAGGGGGGCTGGATGCCTACCACTACTACCACCCTCACCCAGGGGTGGCAGGATGCCTACCACTACTACCACCCTTAGCCAGGGTGGCAGGATGCCTACCACTACTACCACCCTTAGCCAGGGGGGCAGGATGCCTACCACTACTACCACCCTTAGCCAGGGGGCAGGATGCCCACCACTACTACCACCCTTAGCCAGGGGGGCAGGATGCCCACCACTACTACCACCCTCACCCAGGGGGGCTGGATGCCTACCACTACTACCACCCTCACCCAGGGGTGGCAGGATGCCTACCACTACTACCACCCTTAGCCAGGGTGGCAGGATGCCTACCACTACTACCACCCTTAGCCAGGGGGCAGGATGCCTACCACTACTACCACCCTTAGCCAGGGGGCAGGATGCCCACCACTACTACCACCCTTAGCCAGGGGGGCTGGATGCCTACCACTACTACCACCCTTAGCCAGGGGGCAGGATGCCCACCACTACTACCACCCTCACCCAGGGGGGCTGGATGCCTACCACTACTACCACCCTCACCCAGGGGTGGCAGGATGCCTACCACTACTACCACCCTTAGCCAGGGTGGCAGGATGCCTACCACTACTACCACCCTTAGCCAGGGGGCAGGATGCCTACCACTACTACCACCCTTAGCCAGGGGGCAGGATGCCCACCACTACTACCACCCTTAGCCAGGGGGGCTGGATGCCTACCACTACTACCACCCTTAGCCAGGGGGCAGGATGCCCACCACTACTACCACCCTCACCCAGGGGGCTGGATGCCTACCACTACTACCACCCTCACCCAGGGGGGCAGGATGCCTACCACTACTACCACCCTCACCCAGGGGGGCAGGATGCCTACCACTACTACCACCCTTAGCCAGGGGGCTGGATGCCTACCACTACTACCACCCTCACCCAGGGGGGCAGGATGCCTACCACTACTACCACCCTTAGCCAGGGGGGCTGGATGCCTACCACTACTACCACCCCAACCCAGGGGGGCTGGATGCCTACCACTACTACCACCCTTAGCCAGGGGGCAGGATGCCCACCACTACTACCACCCTCACCCACGGGGGCAGGATGCCTACCACTACTACCACCCTTAGCCAGGGTGGCAGGATGCCTACCACTACTACCACCCTTAGCCAGGGGGCAGGATGCCTACCACTACTACCACCCCAACCCAGGGGGCTGGATGCCTACCACTACTACCACCCTTAGCCAGGGGGCAGGATGCCCACCACTACTACCACCCTCACCCAGGGGGGCTGGATGCCTACCACTACTACCACCCTCACCCAGGGGTGGCAGGATGCCTACCACTACTACCACCCTTAGCCAGGGTGGCAGGATGCCTACCACTACTACCACCCTTAGCCAGGGGGCAGGATGCCTACCACTACTACCACCCCAACCCAGGGGGGCTGGATGCCTACCACTACTACCACCCTTAGCCAGGGGGGCTGGATGCCTACCACTACTACCACCCTTAGCCAGGGGGCAGGATGCCTACCACTACTACCACCCCAACCCAGGGGGCTGGATGCCTACCACTACTACCACCCTTAGCCAGGGGGCTGGATGCCTACCACTACTACCACCCTTAGCCAGGGGGGCTGGATGCCTACCACTACTACCACCCCCACTCATAGGATGGACAATGCATGACACAACAAGCACACCACAACCTAGGGAATGCAAGATTAAGACATCCCCCACCACCATGACAAGCGTGTGTAGGCTGTGTCAAATGCCTACAACACCGAACATGACTTTCAACATACAATGTGACCCCCTAGCACATGTGCCACACATATATGTGTGTGGCACCCACAATGCAAGCAGCCCATGACCATTGTGGCAATGGGGCCTAAACCCCCATCATCACAGTGACCAAAAGGTAAGTGTGGGGTCCATAGCTGAAGCACATTTTGACCATTGTGGCAATGGGGTCTAAACCCCCATCATCACAGTGACCAAAAGGCAAGTGTGGGGTCCATAGCTGAAGCACATTTTGACCATTGTGGCAATGGGGTCTACACCCTCATCATCACAGTGACCAAAAGGTAATTGTTGACAAAGAAAGAGCTGCAACTGCCAAACTGCATGGATCATTCCTGCTCACAGAACCAAAAACTCATCTGTGGCAAAGTAGTGTATGTGTCCCATTGCAACATAAATTGGGGGAGCCAAATACTGCAGTGCAAATGAAACATTCCTTTGGCCATGTGCAGACAAACAACACCCATGGGGGCTGAGACCGTCAACAGTCATCAATGACACAATGACAGAAGTGACCATCAGAATGCAGAACCACATATTTGCACCAATGGGCACACAAATGCAGATACCCTGTGGAGACAGCAGATGTGAGGTGAACAGATACCATACCATGGCAGCAATGGGACACACAAACCATGATCACTGTGCTGACCGATGACCTAGGAGTCCCAGGGACAGCAGGGGAAACACACCAAACAACATACAGCCAATGGCACACCCAAGATATGCCAATGCAGTGGTGCAGATGCACAAACACAAACAGGCAGACCAACACTGTCATCATACACAGCAGGTGAGGGGTGGGGGTGCCAGTGTCCCCAGGCAACCACACAACACATGAGGAGAGCTGAATACCAATCATACAGATGTGCATACACTGCCACACTAAGGTAACTCATGGATCCAAATCCCCTATGTGGGCAAGCAGGCATTGTCAGGTGAGAGGGAGCACAAAACACACATGTCACACAGGCACGTAGGAACAACAACTGACACAGCAAGTCACAGACACACCACAGCACCACCCCCAGGGCCCCCACAATGTGGTGACCCTGGGCTGAATAAAAATACCACTGTGATGACAAAGCTAAATGTCGTTCACACTATGAACCACAGTCAGGTGTCCTGAGCAACAAACTACCATCACACCTACACAAGCACAAATCAATCAGCATGGCCAGTAAGCCAAGGCCAACATGGAGGCAGGGGCCTAGCCGGGCAACAACTCTCATCTGCACACACTCAACACCACACCCCTCGACCTCCAACAATGTGCAGCAGTGAAGTACACATGCACTGGTGACATTGCACATGCACCCATGACTATTCCAGGGTGGTGGGTGGGAACCAAGGTGTAGAAACACATCACACATGGACACTCAACAAGACTCCTGAATGTCTGACACACTGCACACTACGCTGTACATGGACATGACGGCAATACCACACCGACCAATGGGATCCCAGCCACAGTCACACACCAATGAAGAAGCCAAGGTCACCCACAAAGAACACACATAGACAACTTCCAACATTGCAGCTCTGACCCTGAGGAGTGGCAGCAGTCACACACACAACATGTCACAATCACTGAAAGATAACACAAACTGGAAATCACATGACAGGGGCAAACAACAAGTGCCAAGGGGAAACCTGACTGTGACCCATCTGCGTCTGCACACAAACTCAGCCCTGACAGCAAACACACCTATGGGTGACACCCTGATGACCAGTAATGTGCCATGCACCCACATCACAGAGAACACAGGGAGAAGACTTTGGGGGAACATAGCTCAAGTCAGCAAGCATCACAAACAGGTACAACACTAGGGATCACAGCATGCGCAGATGAATGGAAGTGAACACACAGACATGCACATACAACACACACCTTGGGTGCAGGCAATGTCACACGTGTACACACTGCCATGAGGGGACTCCACTCCTGTGTGAGGAAAGCTGTGCCATATGTTGCCTCAGTAGGGCCCCATCATGTCAGCTGAGCACTTGGTCACACAATCAACAATTAGCACCAAATGAGGGCTCCCATCACATCAGCCTGGTCATGGATGTGCCAACGGAATCATCAGCACAGATCCAACACACTTGTATAGCAATGTTGCACTGACTACACGGATGAGTCCCTCCCCATTGATGCCCAAACCTGCATGTCCACTGGAGATGGCAACACGGTCAGGGAAGTAGACAAATGCAACGATGGCAGGCACAACAGATGTGCAGGGGTGGAAGCCACAGATATGAAATTGCCAATGTAAGTAGGAAACCCATTGCCAAATACTGAACACATGACACCCTCAGATGCTGCTATTGATGACATGGATACACCACATGATAGGACACATTCCCCCTGGACCACATGGGTTCCTGCACAGTAACACTTCATAATCATGAGACCAGATATCACCATCACTGCAGCAAGGGCATGGTTAGCTGCACCAACAACATGTACATCTGAAGCATGAGCACTAGAGAAAAGAAAGTTGCTTTATTCAGCATATGTGTTGAGGCCAAACGAAGTCCTGAAAAAGAGCAAAGGCCAATGGCCAGTCCATTGTCAAAGTTCAAACAGGGTGACACTGGCAGATGTCACCCTACGCATGCCTGCACAATACCAGGGACAATCCACTAGGAGGGGCAACCGGGGGGCAGGCCAGGCACCGCAGGGACAGGATCAGGGCTCACCAGGGGGAGTCAGGGAAGGGGTGGTGGGTGCAGGAGAGCCACTGACAACTGCAGTGGAGGTGTCTGACATGGTGTGTGCCGGCACAACTGGGGGCATGACACAGATGTCGTGGGTGCCGGCACAACTGCAGTGGACCCTGCAGATGGGGTGGACAGGTCCGCCACTGCAGTGCCCAAGTCAGACAGGGCGGTAGTGGACTCCACTGCAGTGCCTACCTCCAGGGGAGGAGAATGGGGAACAGGCAAGGTGGGTTGGACAGAGGGGGGACACCCTCACCACATCAGTGGCACAGACAAGCGCAGCGGGGGGTGTGGTGCTGGGAGAGCAAGTGGCAGGGGAGAAGGCCGGAGCATCTTGGGGATGGTATATCTGTGGGTGGGGGAACCTGGGGCAGGGTGTGGTGGGGGCACCTGTGCAGTGGGGGCCTGAGGGATGGAGGACGGAGACCTTGTGCCTGAGCTGCAGGGTGGTGGCGGGGTCTTGCTCTTAGCACTCCGGGGGGACTTGCGGGTGGGGGCCTCAGTCCGTCTGCGCCTGGGGGAGGGTGTCCGGGGGCGAGGGGCACTCTGCTCCGTGTGGGTGGGCTTCCTCTTCCCCCGGGATGCTGGAGCAGCTTCATCGGTGGGGAAGAGGCCGAGGTCACAGAGGAAGAGCTGCTGTGACTTTGGGGTTGCAGGTGAGGCAAGGGAGGGTGCTTTGGAGGGAGAGGGAACTGAGGACTGCGCAGTGCATGTGGATGCGTGTGTGTGTTCCAGGGCCCCATCCCCTGTGAGTCTGGCTTCAGTCCCCTGAATGTGCGTGCGTGTGCGTTTTGTCATTGGCGTGTGTGTCAGTGTGCTGGATGTGTGTGTGCTGGTGTGTGCCTGTGCCAGTGTGTGTGTGCCTGGGATGGGTAAGGTGCTGGGGAGTGTGGATGGAGCAGAGGCAGGAGGGGTGAGGGACCGTTTGAGGAGGGACACTGCTGCCGTCAGGGAGGAGTCCATGGACCTATTGCCCCTCTGTAGGTCAGACATGCCCGATGAGATGCCCTCCATGAACGACACCAGCTGAGTCAACAGCGCGGTGTGCGCATGGAGGACACTCAGCATGGCTGTCTGCCCTACATGGAGCTGGCGAAGGAGGTACACAGACTCCTCACTCAGGGCAGCAGGGGACACAGGGGCAGGGGGTGCGGTGCCTGGCCCAAAGGAGACACGCTCCCGGACATGGGAGCCTCCACGGACCTGGGGAATGGGAGCCGATGGGAGGGCGGTGGTGGTGCTGGTGGTGGCGGGGACAGCAACACTAGCTGGGGTGTGGTGGCTGCTGACACCCGCCTCCACAAGGGAGTCATCCTCCGAGTTGCTCTGGTCCTCAGCTGAGGTGGATGCTGCTGAGGACTCCTCGGTGTGGCTCCCCTCGCCCTCCGTGCCACTGGGTCCCTCCGACCACTCCTCGGCTGCTGACCCAGTCTGGCTCTCTGGCTCCTCCTGGTCCGTGGAGCTGTCCCCTTCCGTGGCCGTGGATGTATCTGCAAACAATGGGGAAACAGACAGACATCAGTCACCTGCACCAAACGCACACACCACTGTGAGCACAGCACATTACAGAGCAAGCCCTGGCATCATTAGTTGTACATTGCTAAAAGTGCCCTAATTGAACAGGAGAAGTCAATTGTCAGTCTGATGCCAAGCATGGCACTCACATCCCACATGGCCTTGCACCCATCTGTCTGGTGTCTGTTGGATTGCAACACCCCAGTGTTGACACATGCACCAAGTACACAGTAGTTGGACAGTGCAGAGGACACGGTGTGGACACATCACAGCTCTTGCCACTGAGTCAGTACAGGTTCACGGATGTAAGGGATGCCCAGAGTCAAATAGGAAATGCATGTGATGCATTCCAGCGACAGACACCATGATGCACCCATGTCCTGATAGCCAGCGCCACTATGGTGTGCATGTAGCACATGTCACTCCCCTGCAGGATCACCAATCAGTAGACACATGCCATGGCGGAGGCATGACTGCAAAGTCATACATCACTGTCTCAGTGATGTATGACTTTGCAGCCAGACAACAACACTCTGCACTGTGTCACAATAGTAGGTCATGGGGAATGCAAGTCCTGGAGCTGCACAAGTGCACATGTACATCCCCCCACAACACATCCTCTTAACCCTCATCTGTCCAGGTCATACCTATTGGACATATGGGAGACCTGTGACACTACCCTCTGAACCTGAGCCCCTCACACTCTGCTGTGCATGGGGAACAGCTGCCTGAACTTCACATTTACATGCCCCAGTCTGCATGGGCAGCTGATCAGACACCTATGTGTCACACAAGTATCGTCTCCTATGGTCACATCTCCAGTGGCATGCTGAGCCCCTACCAAGAAACTCCACAGCAGTCCTGGCGACTAATCCACAGCACACTGACACAGAGGCAGACACCTGAGGGGTCAAATCACTGTGCACAATGTGTCCTCTGATACACGGGAGTGGGAGTACAGAGTGTATTGTATGGCCTGGAGTAGGCATGACTGTCCAGCCCCACATGAATGAGGGATGAGCCCTGGACTGTAGGCAGCTGGCTAAGTATGTGTGACACACGTCATATACATACTCCTGGGGCCCAAACATTGTTCCCACCCGCAGCATGGGTGTGTGCCAGGTACCCCAGCCACATGTGGTGGATCAGCTCAGCAATTGGACCACAGATCAAAGTAACACGCTGAATACATGTCAGAATACAGGCATTGTGTAAGCAATGGACCCACCCATGATGCCCACCACAGAGTCAGGGAAACAGATGCTGTCTCCCACCTTGAGTCAAGCAAACTGCAAGGACACAGTCCTAAGTGACAGAATTCCCTGCATGTAAGGGCCACACCTGGGTATCAGATGAGGAGTGGGCAGTGCACAATAGAGGGACATGGCTCCTGGACAACATGACTGCTGTACTGTGGCAGTTCAACCTGGCCCGAGGAGGGCACATAACATGTTAGACAGAGTACACAGTGCAGTCTTTGACTCACCCCCTCCTTGCTGCTCTCTGGCCTTCAGCTGCCCATCCAGGTCTGGAAAGACCACCGCCAGGATCCTGAGCATGTGGGGGGTCAGGGTCCGTGTTCCGCCCCTCCTGCGAGGAGGCGACAGCTTCAGCTGGACCCGTGCAATCCTCCGGGTCCAGCCCCGAAGGTCCTGCCACCTCTTTTGGCAGTTGCGGATCCGGCGCTTGTAGACCCCCACGGACCGGACAGCCCGGACGATGTCCTTCCATATCTCATGCTTCCGATGGGCAGAAGCCTGTCAGGATGACAAAGTGATAAGGCCATTATTACACATGCAACATATCCGTGCATGACACAGTTGCATATACATGTCGCAATCACAGGGGCACATGGTGTACCCAGGCAGTGCACGGCTGCCCATGGACAGTTTTCCAGAAGTCACTACATGGTATCATAGCATGGGGAGTAAAACCCTGTTCAGAAGCACTGTCACTGCACCATACCTGTCCAGTGCAAGTCACTACACACTATGGGGGGTGACAACTACTCAGTGAGCCTGCTAGCCAGTGGTGTGCTGACTCTCAGCCTTGCTAGTCAGACAAAATGCACATTCAGAAAGGCAGTGCACAGAACACTCACCTGCTCCCCTGGTGTCCCATACAGCTTGCTGTACTGTGGAAGTAGGCTGTCCAGCAGGGCCTGGTTCTCTTCAAGGCTGAAGGCTGGGGCTCTCTCCACAGTACGTGCCATTGCAGGGTCCAGAGGGGCAGAGACAGCAGCAGTGCAGTGGCAGATGTCGTCCTGGAGCATGTAGTGCAGGCAAGTGGGCTCTCAGGGGAACATGCAGCAATATATATGTGCTGGAGAGGCAGATACTGTCCCTTGTGTCCAAAGTGATAGGTCCAAGTCGTTTGCATCTTCTGAATCTGGCCAATCCATGGAATAGCAGCACCAAAACACGCCCACAGCATCCTTCAAAATTTCAACTTCATGACATACATGATTTTGCAACATTGTTGTGGGTGACCAACTGATTTTCCAGCAACCGACTCGTTCGAATATTCGAAAACGCGTCCGTTGCCAGGCAAGCCCATTGTCAATGGGTGCGCACCGATCGGTCCATTGAGGTACAACGCGCACAGGGGTACAACGCGTACCCGCACACATTGAATGCAATGGGCCGGCCGGAGGCACCGATCGGTCCATTGCAGTACAACGCGCACAGGGGTACAACGCGTACCCGCACACATTGAATGCAATGGGCCGGCCGGAGGCACCGATCGGTCCATTGCAGTACAACGCGCACAGGGGTACAACGCGTACCCGCACACATTGAAAGCAATGGGCCGGCCGGAGGCACCGATCGGTCCATTGCAGTACAACGCGCACAGGGGTACAACGCGTACCCGCACACATTGAAAGCAATGGGCCGGCCGGAGGCACCGATCGGTCCATTGCTGTTCAACGCATCACTGTACATGTGACTGGCATATGTCAGCATGCCTGTCTCAGATGGACATATGCCAGCCACAGATAGCTCCCAGGGAGTGAGGGGCACACCTACATCACGACAGCCTGTCCAAACCTTATCATAAGGCATGTAAGGCTGCATTTCCTATTGTGTGTATGTTGGTGTACATGTTGTCCTGTGGGTGTCACCTGTGGGCAGCCACCCCCAGGCTGTGCACGTGTTAATGGGGACAGGATCCTGGGTGTTACGTGTACGTGACCACTGTGATGTGCAACTGTTCATATCTGTGCATGTGCCATGGTCACATTTCACAGTGGTGTTTGTGTATGTCATGTCACATACCCCGTGAGTCCCATGTGGGACGGTATGTTTGAGCCAGGGTGTCCCAGTGGCACAATAGTGATGGCCCTCCACAGTCTTTGTGCATGTAGTGTTTACAATGTCTCTGATTTCATGTGCACAATGGGAGACAGTCTCCACATCCACGTTGTGTGTGCATGGACTCTGATGTTGTGCGTGTGTGTCACAGACGTCCATGGCTCTCCTGCCATGGCAAGTGTGGCCACTACCTGTGGGGGTCATGTTTGTTTTGTTGTGGTGTACACATGATACTCCAGGTGATGCCAGTGTCCATGTGGCATTACAGGGTCCCTGGGAATGTGCCTGTCGTTGAGCTGTGGTGCCTGGGGCACATCTGTCCTCACATGTCACTGGGGGTGACTGTGACACAGCATCATGATATCCAATGGGCCAACCTGGGACAAATTGATGCCACCTGTAGGACCGTGTTGACAGATGTTGGCCATGTATGTACCATACATGTCGTTCCGGTACTGCACACTTCATGTAGTTGTGCCTCATGATGATGTATGTTGGGATCTTGAGTGTGTTCAATGCCGCATATGTGGGGTGACTGACGATCTTGCTTACTTCTCCTCTGCACTGCAGGGCTCCTGCTGTCCATCGGCCATTCCCAGACCTGGCAACGATGGTGGAACGGGACAGCATCCGACGGTACCGCTTCACCAGGCAGCTGATTGAGGATTTGGCAGTGCAGTTGTCCCCACATTTGCAGCCTGGCCGGCCGTATCCTACAGCGCTGACCCCCAAGGTGAAGGTGATGGCAGCCCTACACTTCTTTGCCACCGGTACCTTCCAACATACTGTGGCGTCTGCTGGTGGGATGTCACAGACCATGTTCAGCCGTGTGCTCCGCGATTTCTTGGCGGCAATGTTGCTCTTCCTGAACCGGTACATCTATTTCCCTAGACTGCGACGACTCACTGACGTGAAGAGTGACTTTTATGCCCTGGGGAGGATGCCGCATGTCATTGGCTCCATTGATGGGACACATGTGGCTTTGGTACCACCACAGGCCCAGGAGCAGGCCTACAGGAACCGCAAGCACTACCACTCGGTCAATGCACTGGTGGTGTGTCTTGCAGACATGACCATCACACACGTGTGTGCCCGTTTCCCTGGTTCAGCACACGATGCCTTTGTGATGAGGAGTAGTCGCATCCCCAGGTTGATGGCACAGATGCAGAACCAGCGTGCCTGGCTTGTCGGTGTGTACTGACTTTGTGCCATTGTGTGTGATCTGATCTGTAGTATTCCGCCCACTTTTCCAAGTCAGCTGATGTGCACTTGTCTGTCCGTAGGTGACTCGGGATACCCCAACATGCCGTGGTTGCTGACACCCCTCAGGAACCCTGTGACACCTGCCCAGATGCGCTACAATGAGGCACATGGTCGGACCAGGAGAGTGATTGAGCGGACCTTTGGTCTCCTGAAGAGCCGCTTCCGCTGCCTGGACAAGACCGGAGGGTCCCTCCCATATGCCCCTGCGAAAGTGTGCAAGATTATCATCGTCTGCTGCATGCTCCACAACCTGGCAGTGCGGAAGGAGTTGCCTCTCATCCAGGATGACGATGACCAACATCCGCCACCTGTGGAGGATCCTGGCCTGGACCACGATGCCAGTGACGATGATGATGATGATGGTGATGGTGATGTCCGCACACAGCTCATCACCAACTTCTTTAGCTGAATGTGAGTATCCTGAGGTGTCATGTCAATGATGTGAGTTGGCATGATGTGTGGGTGGTGCTCTGGTGCTGTTGGAGTGTGTCCATGGGCTACTTGACTGGATGTGTGTTGCGATGTGTGGTGACAGGTGGGCTGTACTCCCCAACAGTGTTGACATGCTAACTTGGTTCTGGGTGGGTATCTTGTAACATGTATTGTGCATGAGTTTTGCTGTTCTGTCCTGTACTCCATTGCTTTTGACTGTGTGTCATTTCTGTCCTTCACAGGGTACTTTCAGATTCGTTTGGTCAACTGTGTCCACCGACAACGTGATTGCACATCCAGGCTGGTAGCTGTTGTGTCCCTACAGGTGATGTGCGCCACACCCATGGACTTCCTTCTGTCTACAGTTGTTGACTGTGTGCCCGCTACCAGGTGGGGTTACCTTGCATCTGTAGTGGTTACGGCATGTTGCTACTGTGTAATAAACCTGTGCTTCACTTAGTGATGTGCGTTGTCTGTGGTCACACATTTGACTGCCATTTGCTTACTGCACCTGTGGGCTACTTGACTACAACTGGGAATGGGTGTGGTGTCTGTGCATTGCACCGTCTTCCCTGGCAACATCAGTGTAGGCAATGAGTCAGATGGCCTAGGTGTGTATGTGTTGTGTAGCCCTGGTGGTGTGTCTCCCTCATATGTGTCACGTTGCCTGTACTCACATGCCTGTGTTGTCCTTGCTGTTGCAGTTCGCATACACAGTGTAATTTTGTTGTTCATCATCCCCATAACAGTACCCACGTTGGAATCACGACAGAGGCAAGTATGGTGTATTATTGTGTTTATTGTGATACATCTGTGATAATAGTGCATAGGATGGATTGTGCTGTACATGAATCTTGCAATCCCAAGTTCCTAGATGAATAGAAAGTCCAGGTAGACAGGATCCCCAGTATCGGGGCCACAGTTGTCTGACACATTGTTCCAACTTGTACTCCCCATGCAATGTGTGGGAGTAGTGTTGCCATCAACAGGGTGAACAGTCTGTGCACAAAGGCGAAAATCCAGAACAGGTTCAGGCTTCCTGGGAGTTGCGCTTGGCCATCAGCCTCTCACTTTCCCCTCCTCGGACGACCCCTCTTCTTGGGGGGGCCCTCAAGTGCAGGCTGCTGCGGTGCAGGGGACTCTCCGCCAGAGTCCTCCTCCCTCCCTGTGGCAGTTGCAGTTTGTTCGGTACCAGATGTTGTTGGCACACAGGGAGGTGTGGACTGGTTGCTGTTCATCTGGCGGAGGCATTGTAAAATGTCCCTGTGCACCGCCGTCATCTCATGTAGTACATCCCACTTGGACTCCACGCGGGTCATGTGGGAGTCCACACGTGACATGTGGGAGTCCACACGTGACATGTGTGACTCCACATGGGACATGTGGGAGTCCAAGCGGGCATGATGGGCAGCCTGCTGCTGTTTGATGTCTCTGAGGAGCCCCACTACCTGGCTGAGCTCTCCGGTGCTGGACTGGTACGCATCAGCTATGCGTACCAGTTGTGGGTCTTCATGCACACCAGCAACGTCTGCAAGCAGCGACCTCTGTCTCCCACCCCTCCCACCACCCCTGCTGACATGTGCAGTGTGTGCAGTTGCACGCACAGATAACCCTGGTCCACCTTGGGGGTTGGTGGTGGTGGTGGTGTCCATGGCCCCAGGTTGGTCCAGGGTCACTGCGCTGGTGTTGTTCCTTATTCTGTCCATGTCGGCAGGGATGGTATTCGTGGTGACAGTCGTTGGAGGGGTGGGTGCAGGGGTGCAGCTGGTGGACCTGCTGGTGCTGCAGCTGGTGGTCCTGCTGGTGCAGCATGTTGACTTGCACCGGATGTGCCAGGTTGTTCTTCATCGTCCGAGGAGGACAGAGGCTGTACGACGCCAGTGAGCTCGGCATCCTCTTGAGCCTGGGACTGGGACTCCTCAGCGTCTGCTGCTGTGTCCCTATCATCACCTGTTTTTGGGAGACACAAACAATGTATGTCATGTTTCTGCAGGCATCAGTGGTTGACACACCTGACAGTTGTGACTGTGCCTCGGGGTGCGGGCCTGTACATTGTATTGTCCTAAGTCGTCACAGTCAGGGGTTGATATTGGTGTGGCACATTGTCCTGCATTATTTGGGCATTTCTATGTATTCTCTGGGGTGTGAACATGGTCTGCATTGATTGTGTTTGGTTGACAGCCAGACCTCCTTCCCACCCACCCACCCACCCAGTCAGTTATCCCACCATGGAACGTGCTTGCATTGCAGGGAGTGTAAGTTGTCTCTCAGGATGTCAGTCAGAGGTGTCCTGCTGTTTGTTGGTGCACAGTTGGCAGCAGGGCCTTGTGCTCCCCGCAGCAGTAGCCAGTGTCAGCCATCTTGTGAGTCCTTCTCCACTCCCTGTGATGTGAGCATGGTTCAGGGTGGTGTTGATGGGCCAGTTGTGAGGCTGAGCAATGTCTGTGACTACGACTCCCATCATGCTATTGCCTCCACCCCCTTCCCAGCATGCCCATGCTTCCTTCCTTTTGACTCTGCTTCCCTGTGGGGTGGGCTGGCTGTGCTGACAGGATGGCTGGGAGTGTTGTCCTGGCAGTTGTTTGGCTAAGAGTCCCAAGAGTGTCCCTGTGCTTCACACAACATAACCCAGGGTGGTGGTGCTTTGTGGGATCTTGTGTTAGGATGGAGGGCATTGCATTCTACCAGGTGGGTACTGTGGAGTTTGTGTTGGGGGGGGGTGAGGGGAGGTGCTGGTGACTATGGTCAGTGCTGCAAGTCCCCCTTCCCACCCAGCCAGCCGGATATCCCACCATGGAACGTGCTTGCATTGCAGGGAGTGGAAGTTGTCTCTCAGGATGTCAGTCAGTGGTGTCCTGCTGTTTGTTGGTGCACAGTTGGCAGCAGGGCCTTGTGCTCCCCACAGCAGTAGCCAGTGTCAGCCATCTTGTGAGTCCTTCTCCACTCCCTGTGATGTGAGCATGGTTCAGGGTGGTGTTGATGGGACAGTTGTGAGGCTGAGCAATGTCTGTGACTACGACTCCCATCATGCTATTGCCTCCACCCCCTTCCCAGCATGCCCATGCTTCCTTCCTTTTGACTCTGCTTCCCTGTGGGGTGGGCTGGCTGTGCTGACAGGATGGCTGGGAGTGTTGTCCTGGCAGTTGTTTGGCTAAGAGTCCCAAGAGTGTCCCTGTGCTTCACACAACATAACCCAGGGTGGTGGTGCTTTGTGGGATCTTGTGTTAGGATGGAGGGCATTGCATTCTACCAGGTGGGTACTGTGGAGTTTGTGTTGGGGGGGTGTGAGGGGAGGTGCTGGTGACTATGGTCAGTGCTGCAAGTCCCCCTTCCCACCCAGCCAGCCAGCCAGATATCCCACCATGGAACGTGCTTGCATTGCAGGGAGTGTAAGTTGTCTCTCAGGATGTCAGTCAGTGGTGTCCTGCTGTTTGTTGGTGCACAGTTGGCAGCAGAGCCTTGTGCTCCCCACAGCAGTAGCCAGTGTCAGCCATCTTGTGAGTCCTTCTCCACTCCCTGTGATGTGAGCATGGTTCAGGGTGGTGTTGATGGGACAGTTGTGGGGGGGCAATATGTGTGAGTGCGACTCCCATGATGCTATTGGCTACACTGACTTGGCCAGCATACACAGAATTCCTTCCTTTGAGTGGTCTTCACTGTGTGTTGGTGTTGTTGTGGTGGCTACATGTGTGGATGTGTGTGTTAGTTCTATTTGTGCCACTGCCTAGCTGTAGTTGTGGTTGTGTTTGTACATGTGTTGGCACAGTTGGATGTGACTTTTTTGATGGCATGTGTTGTGTTTATCTGACTGACATACACATTTTGGGATGATTCTGTTCTAGTTGCTGTGTAATTGCTATGAGTGCATGGTTTGACTCTCCCCTTGACAGTGATGTGTGTGTTTTGTGGCAGTTTATTGTGTACATTTGTTGTGTACTCACCAGGCTCTGGGATGTCCTCTAGTCCATATACGCTCACTGGCGGAAGGATGGCCCGCACCTTCTCCTCCCAGGGCCTGAGGTATACTGGCTTGGCAGGAGGGCCACTGCCGGTGTATTGGCTCAGGTGGTAGTCTTTCTTGAGCAGCTCCCGGACCCTCCTGCGCACGTCATACCACCTGTTCTGGATGTCGGTCTTTGTGCGCCGACATGGTGATTGGGCGTTCACCCTGTTGATGATCCTCTCCCACATCTTGGTTTTCTGCGACATGGGGGTCTGTTGGACCAGAGTGCCAAACAGCTGTGGCTCCACCCTGAGGATCTCGTCTACCATGACTTCCAATTCACTATCTAGGAACTTGGGATTCTTCTTGGGGGGCATGGTGATGGGTGGTGATAGTGGGTGCTGTGTGTGTTGGTGTGCAGGTGAGGGTGTGTGGGTGTGTGTTGTGCTGGGTGTATGTGAGGTAGGTATTTGTTGGTGTGCTGCTGGTGTGTGGCTTGTGTGAGGGATGAGCTGTGGGTGTGTGGTTGCTTTCTCTTGGGTGCTGGCAGTGGAATGGCATTTGCAAAGGCTCATGGTAGTGATTTGTGTCCTTTATATAGGTGGAGTTGTTGGTGTGTCTTTGTTCTCTGTCCCCACCCCCCCAGTATTTATTGGCTTGGTAATTGCTTGTTTGGCCTTTTTTGGGTGATTTTTCCTTTGTGTTGTTTGTGTATGTTGGAAACGTTCTTGTGACCGAGTCGGACCCTGCATTGGTCTCGTACGGTGTTTTCCGTTTCGTTCACGCTGTGTTTGTGCAGTTTTGTATGCTGCGTACGCGTCGGTCGCGGTGTATTGTGTTGCTTCGGCTCGGTTTTGTATGCGTGTCGGTCGTACGGCTTGTCCTCCGTCCGACTCGGTCGTGTTTTTCGCGCCTTGCATCGTACTTTGCAGGTTGGAGTTGGCGGGTACGATTCGGTCGGATTTGTTCCGGGTGCGTGTCGGTCGGTTGGATTCGCGTGTTTTTCCGGCCGGATTGCTATTTTCCGAGCGGGTCGGTCGGTCGGCTTGGTTTCCTGACGTGTCGGTCGGATTTATCGCGGCTTGCATCGTACTTGGCGTGTCGGGCGCCACTGGTACGTGTCGGTCGGTATTTTTTCCGGATCCGAGTCGGTCGGTGCTTTTTCCGGCCCGAATCGGAATCGACC
>CAWUFW010021621.1:0-115913 GCA_963921515.1 Calotriton arnoldi
TTTTGAAATGTTCTTTGCAAAGATTAACTTGTAGACTCTGTATTTTTCTTCAAGTAATTAAATAAGATCTCGCTAGTACTGTCCTCTGCAATTTCTGCACTTCTTTTAGGAAATAGGGAGATCAAAACAGACCCAGAATGGGTCAAAATTGCAGAGACAGTATTTCCAGTTGTGAATGTAACGTTCTTTTCCCAGCTCACTTAACCCCGGGGCGCTATGCCCTTCTTGCTCGTAAGGAGAAGAAAAACCTCGCTGCCAACTTTCAAACGGACTCCGCCGTGAAGGGTTATGTCAACCTGCCTTGGTAACAGAGAGCCGCCAGCTCCTTGCAGGCATACAACACACCCCAGGCTGAGACGCAAGCTGTGGCTCGGGACAGCAGCCCGGGCGATTCCTTTGTCAGCGGCGAGGCGTCGCCAGACGATGCTTCTGACTAACCCTGGGCATAATACTTCGCTATGCTCACAAAGAATGCAAAGTTTGTGCTACTACGCAAATTACATGTACTTGCTTATGATAAATAAATAAATAAATAAATAAATAAATAAATAAATAAATAAATAAATAAATAAATAAATAAATAAATAAATAAATAAATAAATAAATAAATAAATAAATAAATAAATAAATAAATAAATAAATAAATAAAAAGCATATAACCAATTCACAAAAGTGAACTTAGACAATGAAAATTTCAAGCAATGAGAGAGGTGATGATTTTGGGGTCCCCTCTAACCTAGGGGGAGGACCAAGCAGATGCCTTGAACACAAAAAGCATATCATGTGAACGATTCAGTGGTGGTCCCTTCCTCATAGGACCACCCCAAGCACAGTTATGGGCAAATATACAATCCCAACCAAAGGCCCTGCAAAGCATTATGGGACGAGATTAGCAGTGGGCAGTGAATATTATAGTGTCCAATATCAAAATAATTCTACAAAGAGCTGCAGTTCAACTAGTCGTTACTAGATGTCCCTCACGAGTCAAATGCAAAAGCATTGAAATTATTAATACATCAAGCTGCAGTTCCACTAGTCGTTACTAGATGTCCCTCACGAGTCAAATGCAAAAGCATTGAAACCCTTTCATGAAGCTTTTGCATTTGACTCGTGAGGGACATCTAGTAACGACTTGTGGAACTGCAGCTCTTTGTAGAATTATTTTGATATTGGATACTATAATATTCACTGCCCACTACTAATCTCGTCCCATAATGCTTTGCAGGGCCTTTGGTTGAGATTGTATTTTTGCCAATAACTGTGCTTGGGGTGGTTCTAAGAAGATGGGACCACCACTGAATCGTTCAAAAGATGTGCTTTTTGTTTTCAAGGCATCTGCTTGGTTCTCTCCCTAGATTAGGGAGGATATCAAAATCATCACCTCTCTCACTGCTTGTTAAATTTTAGTTTTCATTTTTGTGAAATGACTATATGCATTTTAGCATATAAAGACAGAGATGCTTATTTTATCTTAACTTGCTCTGTGCAAGATACCTTTGGCAATTATTGTACAGTGCTAACCCAGGGCTTAGGTTGTGTAGTAGCACTTCACAGTGCGTAGCTGTGTACAATAAATTAACAAGCAGTGAGAGAGGTGATGATTTTGGGATCCTCCCTAACCTAGGGAGAGAACCAAGCAGATGCCTTGAAAACAAAAAGCACATCTTTTGAATGATTCGGTGGTGGTCCCATCCTCTAAAGACCACCCCAAGCACAGTTATTGGCAAAAATACAATCCCAACCAAAGGCCCTGCAAAGCATTATAGGACGAGATTAGCAGTGGGCAGTGAATATTATAGTATCCAATATCAAAATAATTCTACAAAGAGCTGCAGTACCACTAGTCGTTACTAGATGTCCCTCACGAGTCAAATGCAAAAGCTTCATGAAAGTGTTTCAATGCTTTTGCATTTGACTCGTGAGGGACATCTAGTAACGACTAGTTGAACTGCAGCTCTTTGTAGAATTATTTTGATATTGGACACTATAATATTCATTGCCCACTGCTAATCTCGTCCCATAATGCTTTGCAGGGCCTTTTGGTTGGGATTGTATTTTTGCCCATAACTGTGCTTAGGTGCGTAGGTGGAAGTTTCATTCATTTGCTTTAAAATGCACCATTTGCCAATCTTTTTTAAATTTCTTTCTCAGGAGAGGGACTCTCCCTAGACCCCAGATTTGTCCATTGAACTTGTTCACATCGCTAACTAGTGTTTTCTATTGGAAAGGGTAGAGCCAAAGCAGTCTTGCTTAGTACCCTAGCCCTCTTCAGAAGTCAGACTTGCTTGGCAACCCAGAAATTCTCTGAAATAATGTATGAGTTTTCTTTTATGAATGCCTAGAAGAACTGAGGGGCATATTAACAAGACCGGCGATAAAATTATCGCCGTTTTAGCGGCAGGAAACTGCAGCTAAAACGGCGATAATGGGCTTGATAATATGCGTTGTAGAATTCCTATAGAAGCCCAGGTTAGATGTGCAGGACATCTAACCTGGGCTTCTATTGGAATTCTATAACGCATATTATCAAGCCCATTATCGCTGTTTTAGCGGCAGTTTCCTGCCGCTAAAACGGCGATAATTTTATCGCCGGTCTTGATAATATGCCCCACAATTTTCAGTCCATTTATCACAGAAATAGTGCTGAAAATCGCACCAAAAAGATGCCAATTTTTTTTTAATTTCTTCACGGGGGGAGAACCCCCCCCGAACCCCTCTTATTGCCGTCAGGCGCGCTCGCTGCGCTCGCTCGCCTACGTTGATTCTTTTTGCTTACGCCTCACCAGTTTCAAATTCCACCAGCCACCACTGGCAGAGAGCATTATAAAATCAACAGTGCTGGAGCAGCCCCTGCCTGTGTAGGTAGGAACAGGAGTGTTTGCCTCTGTTTGCACAGGTTGTTAGCTGAGAGGAGCCCCTCTATGTAAGTGCCTGAAGCTGAGTGCTCAAAATGTGTGGCCAGTGCTGAGAAGTCCCCCTGGTCCTTTGTGACAGTGCAATTGAGGTGACATTGATGAATATTAAAGTCACCTAAGATTATAATCTCATAATAAGAGTGTTTCTTCTCCCCATAATGTTCAAGAAACCCCTCTAAAGGTACTAAGTGTTCAATCTCAAAACTTCTAGTGAAGGAATTGTAGAAATTGACTACTAACAGGGGAGGATGATTCTTAAATAACAGCTCCGCTGCTAACAGATGGGGTGACTGACACTCTACTATTCTAGTTTTGCAGGCTAATTCAAGTGAGACCAATAATAGGAGACCCCCCCCCTTGCTCTACCCACAGTTGAAGAGATTGCACACTTAAAAAACGGGATAAAACCATCCAAAAAAAAGCTCTCAGTGGTATCCCAGGTTTCCAGTAAAGCAATTATGTGACAGGATAAGAGGGACCTCTGCCATTGCACGTCATCTCTTTTCGACCTTAGACCTGCTATATTCCAGGACAGTATCTTCATACAGGGAGGGCCAGGATTGTTAGGTGTTGACTTAGGTGTGAGGGCAGGCACTAACTCGGGGGTGAAACGGATATGCTAATAATGACCAGAACCATAGACCTAATGCCCTGCGGCTCGATCTGCACTGGGGTTAGTCAGTCATTCTCGTCAAGCCCCTATGCGCTTAACAAGGGTTCGTATCTATTAGCCAGGGGGAGAACAAGTTGAGTATT
This sequence comes from Calotriton arnoldi, assembly GCA_963921515.1. Taxonomy (NCBI): domain Eukaryota; kingdom Metazoa; phylum Chordata; class Amphibia; order Caudata; family Salamandridae; genus Calotriton; species Calotriton arnoldi. Next base: position 3,672 of record CAWUFW010021621.1, read on the forward strand.
ACTGCCCTGGGCAGGCTTAACAGGTCTGGAAGCAGGCTGCCAGGGATGGTTTGAAAAAAACTGGTTGGAGGGGTAAAAATACTCAAGGGGGACGATCCTGATTGATGTTTTAGAGCTACTCCTACGCTGACACTCAAGGAGCGCTTTAGTTTGTACAGGATGTCAAACATTAATTATGACACAGTCCCCCTCCATATTTTTCCTAGTCCTACGACCTACCCAACCCACTCTTCAGGCCATAATGATATCGGGAGATGGATTTTGGCCATTAACCACATTGGTGTTGCACCAGTGAGTGACCTTATGCATGAGATCCAAAGTGGATTCCTTCGAGCTTTGCAAGAGTGGCGGGACTCCCAATAAGACTACGGCCAAAGGTGCTGATTCTGGGGGCAGTTCTAGGATACTCTGGCTTCCAGCTTGTGTCGTGGCAGGTCTATTTAAAGTAGGTATGTCAGTTGAGCCCCCCTGGAAGCTCATACCCCTTGTATTTGCGCCGCCTGCACTGCAGGGACCAAGTTGCTAATCGCACGGATATTCCTGAGCTCATGAATCGCCCACTGGCTCCATGACATAGAATTTTGTGTCGTCTGTGTCACCTGGTTCAGGCTACCAAGGCTACCAAGCGCAGCGGGAAAAGCCCCTGTACCAGACAGCCGTGTGGGAACAGGCCTAGCATGACAGAGAATCCCTCCCCCCGCGGGCTCCGTCCCAGTGGAGAGACAGGGTGCCATGTCGAGCCGTGCCTCTATATCCTCCAGCTTTTGCCGTATAGGCGCTATGAGTGTGTTAAACATGGATTCTAGCCTGGGTAAAAAAGAATCTAAAAGTGGTTCAAAGTTGGTATTAGCTGGTGCTATAGTCTTATCCAGTGATGTGTTCCGAGGGGCTCTTTCGCAACCAGTTCTCTTCCTCTTGATAGGGGGGCTATCCAGGACTGAGTCATCTCCCACCATAACCATGACCGGCTCAGCGTTAGAAACCACAGTAGATGGCAGCGCGGGCGGGGATAAGACCATGCCGGGAGTTGCCCCTTCGGCTCTTTAGTTCTCCACTGCGGTTAAATCCTGGGCAATTTTCCCAGTCTCCAGAGAGAGCCTCCTTTCAGTCAGGGCTATCTCCTTCGATATAACATTAGCTGCCCTAGTTAGGAAGGAGTCAATGGTCGCTACTGTGTTGCCCCCATTGTTGCACCCTGATGCCCCAACAGCCGTTTTCCTTTTGACCATAGTTAGTGAATCTTGGGTCACAAGTCCCAATAACAAGATATACAAACTCCTTGGATGGACCAGAGAAAGCAGGTTACACACTCACTTAGCTGTAATGGGCTACCAACAGAGTGCCTAAAAAGTCATTGAAGTGCAAATCAGAGGGAAAACTATTAAAAAAAGCTAACAGTACCTTAGCCCTTGTGTCAAGCCAGAAAGCCAAGGGACCTGGGCCAGCCCAGCCTCTGCCGGCCGCTGATGGGCGCAGATGGGCCCGCTCTTGGCCCGGTCTTTGCCCGGGCGCGTCCCGTGCAGCGGGAGCCCAAGGCAGGTTTTGTAAGCGCCTCCGGGCGCAAAGTGGCTGGCGTTGCGATGGTGGCGTCAGCTGTTGCAAGGAGTGCTTGGCGTAAGCTCCTACCCCCTCCTCCAACAAAGTGTGGGCGTCCCGCGCAGCGGGAGCCCCAGGCCGGTTTTGTAGGTGCCTCCGGGCGCAAAATGGCTGGTGTTGCGATGGCGGCGTCAGCTGCCGCAAGGTGTGCAGGGCGTAAGCTCCTGCCCCCTCCTCCAACAAAGTGTGGGCATCCCATGCAGCGGGAGCCCAGGCTGGTTTTGTAGGCGCCTCCGGGCGCAAAGTGGCTGGCGGCATCAGCTGCCGCAAGGAGTGCTGGGCATAAGCTCCTGCCCCCTCCTCCAACAAAGTGCGGGCATCATTGTGATCATTTTTCGTGAAGAATACATGATTTGTTTATGTCAGTATTTAATTAAGTTTGGAGAGTTTCGTTTGACAAGATTGCTTCAAATTAATTATAATCTCAACTAAACACAATATATTATTTTGAACTGTTGCCTGTGAGAACTACTGTAGCACATAAGAAAGCTAACTTTACAAGGACCTCTAGGAACTACCTGGGGTACTGCTTTAGTGAAATGACTATATGCATTTTTAGCATATAAAGACAGAGATATTTAATTTATCTTAACTTGTACTGTACAAGATGCTTTTGGTAATTATTGTACAGTGCAGTCAAGCACACAGCTACGCACTATGCAATTTGCATAGCTACGTGTAGTTAAAGCTGTACTTCACGTAGCTACGTGAAGTGCTACTACGCAAACTACGCCCAGGCTTACTAAGAAGCATAGCAACAAGAAAAGTAGCGATAACCTCTGTTATCGCTACTTTCCTAACGCCTGCTTCAAGACTGACTTAGCCATGTTATCCTATGTAAGGTGGATATCATGGCTAAGTATGTCTTGCCCTATCAGCAAGCTATCGCCAAACCTTGTGCGATTATCGCTGTATTTCCAGCGATAATTGCACAATTGGCAGCTTGCGCTCTGAATTTTATCGCTTTGGAGATAAGCGTTGCTGATAGCACGCTATCTCCGCGATAAAATTCAGTTTTGGCCGGCGATAATTATCCTCGCGCTAAGAGCGCTGAGCGATAATTATCGCATGGCCTTGTAGATATGCCCCTTAATGTGCCTGAATGTGTCCTTGTGTAACGTAACCGGTGCTCATGTAAAGCGCTCCAATACCTTCGGGTCAAGTTCGCGCTATATAAAATCTGCATTAATAAATAAATAAAAACTCCCACCACTTTGAAATGTAGCACAGTTCAGTGCAAGCTTCTGCTGTGTTGTTAAATTTCTTTACAAAGCAAGGCGGCACAAATCACCCCTTGTGTGGTTTGGTAAATATTACTTAAGGACTCCAGTTGCCTTACATTGACTTGCATGACACAAGGACAACGCAAGTCCTTAGAAAATATGTGCCCTTGTGCCTAGAGTTTGTGGGTAGGGTGGTCCCATCTGCGAAGACACAAATAAATGAATGCAGGTTTACAGCAGGATGTGAGAGCTCATGCGAAAGACGCATTTGCACCCCAGCAATGAACAACGCAATCAGAAAGGAGCCGCTTCACTCGGCCCCCTGCTAAGCTGTAATGCAGACGACACATTCACAGAATCCGTCGCGTGCGCAGATGACGATAACAGAGGAGATGCGGGCCATTGCTACAGAGAGGCGGCGCAGGAAATGACGTCGATGGGCTCACAATGTTTGTGGAATATCCGGACCCCCACATGCCTTTGCGACATACGAAGCTTCTGTTTCATTCTGACCGAAAGAAATACGTTTATTAAGAGTATAAATTACAACGTTTAGGTTTTCGGCATTTAATTCTTTTCTGTACTTGAAGCAATGAAGGCTGCGTTATAGCCCCCTAATATTAATGTGGCCAAATATTTGCTTGTTTATTTTTCCTGCCCCCATATTTTGGAATATAAGTGCAACATATATCTCAATTCACTGGACTGCGTGTGCTAGTGCGCGAGATTATTGTTGAGCAATTTTTGTAGGATTTCTGTAATATCGGAAATCTATTTAATTTATGTAATAATGAATATGAGGGGGCAGATCTACAAGAAAGTGCCGCAGCGTGGCACCGCAAGCCCTTTGGCTGCGCCACGCTGCGGCACTTTCAGAGCACAGGAATGCGACATATTTACAAGAATATGTCGCATTCCTGTGCTCTCCCTGCGCTGGCGCACAAACAGCTGCCAGCGCCGGCGCAGGCACCCTTGCACCATAGTGCAAGGATGCCTGCGCCATGGGGAGATTGTTTTTGTGCAGGAAGGGGCACCTTTCTGCACAAAAACAATCAGTACAGGCTTTTCCTCTTTCAATGCGTGCTGCAGAATGCAGCACGCATTGAAAGAGGAAAACGAGGAGAAATGAAAACATTTCTCCTCAGTGCGCTTCGCTACGCCACCTCTAGGGTGGCGTAGCTTCAGACGCATCTCCAGATTTACGATTTCTCGTAAATCTGGAGATGTGTCTTGTTCCATGGGTGTTGCGTGGGAACACCCACAGCAACACCCATGGAACGCTCCTTCAACGCAAAGTGCTGCGTGTGAAGGGATGGTATTTACAAGGAGAGGAAAAGTCACGCATGGTGGCTTTTCCTCTCCTTGTAAATATCGAGGAGCCCCCTGCGCCACCAGTACGTCACGAAAAGTGACGTACTGGTGGCGCAGGGGGCTTGTAAATCTGCCCCGAGATATTTATACTGCGAGAAATGAAGCCTTTTGTGGAGTTAATAGAGAAGATTGGAAGTTTTATGACTCGATCATTGATTAGTTTGTTCTCTTTTTTTAGGTCGCATACTCTGGAGTGCTAAATGAAAGCGAAAGCAGAGGTTGTGGCCTAGAATATGGTAATTTTAAATGGTGTGTACAGTGCAATAATACATCACTTTTACACCACTGCTCAAAAGCAGTACTCGGCAGCGGTAACTAAATAATGAATACCCTTCGCTCTGCCTAGACATGGTGACAGTGGTGTAATAAAACTGCTAGATTTATTCCGAATATCGAAAGCGCCCTCTCCTGAAGGCTCTACTACACATTTGTGGATACTCTGGGGCAGATTTACAGCCCCCTGCGCCACCAGTACGTCACTTTTCGTGACGTACTGGTGGCGCAGGGGGCTCCTCGATATTTACAAGGAGAGGAAAAGCCACCATGCGTGACTTTTCCTCTCCTTGTAAATACGGCCCCTTCACACGCAGCACTTTGCGTTGAAGGGGCGTTCCATGGGTGTTGCTGTGGGTGTTCCCACGCGACACCCATGGAACTTGACACATCTCCAGATTTACGAGAAATCGTAAATCTGGAGATGCGTCTGAATGCTACGCCACCCTAGGGGTGGTGTAGCGAGGCGCAACGAGGAGAAATGTTTTCATTTCTCCTCGTTTTTTCCTCTTTCAATGCGTGCTGCATTCTACAGCACGCATTGAAAGAGGAAAAGCCTGTAGTGATTGTTTTTGTGCAGAAAGGTGCCCTTCCTGCACAAAAACAATCTCCCATGGCGCAGGCATCCTTGCACCATGGTGCAAGGGTGCCTGCGCCGGCGCTTGGCAGCTGTTTGTGCGCCAGCGCAGGGGAGAGCACAGGAATGCGACATATTCTTGTAAATATGTCGCATTCCTGTGCTCTGAAAGTGCCGCAGCGTGGCGCAGCCAAAGGGCTTGCGGTGCCACGCTGCGGCACTTTCTTGTAGATCTGCCCCTCTGGTTTTGCAGATGTCTGGTAAAGCATGAGTGAAGGGCGTAGTGCTCTTTAGGGCAGTGGTTTTTAACCTGCTGACCTCTGTGGACCCCCACTGAGTCACTATTTGAAGCTGGGGACCCCCAATGAGTCATTATTGGAAGCTGGGGACACCTGGCCAAAGCACTTTCTATGATTTGAATCTCAAAACAATACACGAAAATAAGAATACATTAAATACATGCTAAAAAATTGAAATATTTTGTTTAATTCACAATTAAAAATAGAAAAGGTTTTCACATTTTCAATGTCCCTTCTTTATTTGTATATACTTTATTAATTGTAATGTATTAGTTTTAATATTATTTGACTTTGTAAGACAGTGACGGACTTAGAACTTTTAGGATTTATCATTTTGAGACCCAATGACTAACTAACGATTTTTTCCTTCTGTAATATTGTGTTAATCTTTTAATTAACTTGATAATTTGTTAGATGAAATTATTTTTCCTGGTCCAGGAGCACTTGTCCAAAAATCGACCTCCACCTTCCTCGGTTCTGAAGGTAAAAATATTATCAGATATCAGATACAAATAGCATCAACAGTTTTGGTGGAGAATGGGGCAATAGGAGATTAGATTAGATTGGATAAAATGTTACAATACCTTGGATCTATCTATATTCTTCATACCTATGATTTAGCCAAATTTGGATTCATGCCAGTGCTCTGGGGTTTTTGAGGCTGATGCAGAGTTAAAGAGCATGGGTATTCATAGGGTTATCTTGTTTTTGTTGCTTTGATTTGATTTGGTCAGAGTGCATTGTGTTGTGTTATGTTGTGGTGCATTATGGTAGTTTGTGATGTGTCTAATGGTATTGTGGTATTATGAAATAGTGCTCAGAGTGTTTTCTTATAATGGGATTTTGATTTGCTTCTTGTTGTTGATTTCAATGAGTTTATCTGGTTTTCGATTAATATTGATGTTCGGCTTTGTTATGCATGCGTCAAATTTTTAGCTGTTGTTTATTTTATTTGATTGCATGTGTCACTGAATTTTAGTATTAAATATAATTTAAATGTCTAGTGAAGAGTTATTGTGATTTATGTGATTACTGTATCAAGTTTTTTTTCAATTAACAGATTTGTTGAAATGCATGATCTCGAGATATTATTAATATTATTGAAGTTGTCTGCCAGATAGATGTGTGAGGTGCCCTGCATTCACGACACCAGCAGTTCCAACTTGTGGTCTGCGGACCCCCAGGGGTCCTTGACAACTTCCCAGGGGGTCCTTAGGTCTCAAGTGCCTACCGAGTCGCACAGCAGTGCTGGTGTTTGTTGTGTCATCATTACCAACTCGTCAGCAGGTGTGATCACTCGATAACCCCACCGCCGCCTCCAAAATATTTCTGCCCACCAGCGGACATAAATAAAAGGTATCAGGTGCAGTTATGTGCCAGACAATGAACTACTAACACTGTGTCCTGAGTCTTTCTTCACGCGTGGTGTGCTAAGTAGACCACCAGTTCCACTGGTTCCTCACTTATGGTGAGTTCCTGCCACAAACTCTAGGGTTTAAAGTTCAGGAGTGCATTATTGATATATGAATACTGAGGGGCCAATAGATTGCTAACAATTACCCTCCCATTTGACTCATCAACCAATGGTAAAAAAAAGTCCTGCAATCCACTTCCTATTTAGTGCTGCTTTCAGAATACAATTTTCGGTCTTGGTATTTAAACACTCCTGGGACAGCTGTCGACTCCTTGACTGGATGTTCAGTCATATTATTAAACCCTGCTGCTTTGCCACACAACGCTACACAAATGGCAGTATCAATTTGCTAACCATTTTACAGGTAAGTGTGTGTAGCACTACTGTAGTGTTCTACTCTTCCCTCGTGGAGACTCTCGTGCGTGAGGGGCTCCGCGAGGAAAGTGTGGAACTGTGGGGATGTAATAATAGGGCTTACCTTTGAATGTGGTTAACGGCACCTGGAGTCAGTTGATTGTAGCTGTTGGCTCCCGGAGGCGAGTTTTCCTTGTCTGGTCGAGTAATTCAATAAACTTGGAGTTCTCACATATGTGTAGTCCGGATTATTTACTACACAATTGATGGCGACGATCTCAGCCAGACCGGACCCTCGCATTATTCTATTTTCTCCTTTCTGCATGATGTCGGCCACAGCCAATTGAATTTTATTGGCGCTTCCTTCGCCTCACGGCTATCATTAGCAGCGATTTCTCACCTGTGCATCGACCGTTTGCATTGGTCTACAGCACAGAAACCCCGCCTCCAAAAATATTTTCTTCGGATTCGTCAACGGTGAAGCACCTCCTTCATCGAGATCGCGTGACGTTGAAGCGTCTCCTCTCCCCCGTAAAGCACAGTGCACCGTCAATCTCCTCACTTCACATATTCTGATTATTCTCCACCGAAGAAGTGAGTTTGACGAGCTGCGTTGGTGGTGGGTCTTCAGTGGTGCCATTCTACTCTTGTGAGGTGAGACATTACTTGGAATTGAATCGTTCTGCTACCATATGCTCTGCCACGTTTTTTGCCGTATTTGACTGTTCAAGTTCACGATTTTCTCTCGCTGATTCACACAGCTTTCACTGTGTGAGACTAAAAGTTATATCTGCAGTTCAAGGTGTCTGCATAGCGAGTCAAAGTACGCTGATTCGCACAGCATTCTAACTGTTTTCATTTTTTGCCTTTTACTAACTTTCCTTCTGCTAATTCTCCACGAATTTCAGTCGCTGATTTGCACAGCTTACATGTTTTTATTTTTCCTCCAGAGACACTCATTTCTCTTGTTCTAGTTAGTGTTATATTTCATTATATAACTTAGAATTGCACGACCTTAAGCTTATATAACTTAGAATTGCAAGACCTTAAGTGTTATAATTCTGTTGCACTACGTTTTTCCACTTTTGAACAGTTTACCATGTCTACTCCAACAACCAACATTACTGTTAACTAACCCTGGGCATAATACTTTGCTACGCTCACGAAGCAGGAGTATAATAAACTCCTTCAAATGCTTTGATAAAGCAATTTTTTTATGCTAAAAAGCATATAACCAATTCACAAAAATGAATTTTGACAATAAAATATCAAGCAAATGAGAGAGGTGATGATTTTGGAGTCCCCCCTAACCTAGGGGGAGGACCTAGCAGATGCCTTGAACACAAAAAGCATATCATGTGAACGATTCAATGGTGGTCCCTTCCACCTAGGACCACCCCAAGCACAGTTATGGGCAAAAATACAATCCCAACCAAAGGCCCTGCAAAGCATTATGGGACGAGATTAGCAGTGGGCAGTGAATATTATAGTGTCCAATATCAAAATAATTCTACAAAGAGCTGCAGTTCAACTAGTCGTTACTAGGTGTCCCTCACGAGTAACCCTGGGCATAATACTTTGCTACGCTCACGAAGCATGCAAAGTTTGTGCTACTACGCACTACGCAAATTGCACGTAGCAGAGTGAATAACTGTACTAATAAACGTAGCGTAGCAGGAGTATAATAAACTCCTTCAAATGCTTTGATAAAGCAATTTTTTATGCTAAAAAGCATATAACCAATTCACAAAAATGAATGTTGACAATAAAATATCAAGCAATGAGAGAGTGATGATTTTGGAGTCCCCCTAACCTAGGGGAGGACCAAGCAGATGCCTTGAACACAAAAAGCATATCATGTGAACGATTCAATGGTGGTCCCTTCCTCCTAGGACCACCCCAAGCACAGTTATGGGCAAAAATACAATCCCAACCAAAGGCCCTGCAAAGCATTATGGGACGAGATTAGCAGTGGGCAGTGAATATTATAGTGTCCAATATCAAAATAATTCTACAAAGAGCTGCAGTTCAACTAGTCGTCACTGGGTGTCGTCCCTCAAGAGTGAAATGCAAAAGTATTGAAAACCTTTCATGAAGCTTTTGCATTTGACTCGTGAGGGACGACACCCAGTGACGACTAGTTGAACTGCAGCTCTTGTAGAATTATTTTGATATTGGACACTATAATATTCACTGCCCACTGCTAATCTCGTCCCATAATGCTTTGCAGGGCCTTTGGTTGGGATTGTATTTTTGCCCATAACTGTGCTTGGGGTGGTCCTAAGAGGATGGGACCACCACCTAATCATTCAATAAGATGTGCTTTTTGTTTTCAAGACATCTGCTTGGTTCTCTCCCTAAGTTAGCGAGGATACCAAAATCATCACCTCTCTCACTGCTTTTTGTTTTCACTTTAGTGAAATGACTATATGCAATTTTAGCATATAAAGACAGAGATATTTATTTTATCTTAACTTGCACTGTACAAGTTTGCTTTTGGTAATTATTGTACAGTGCAGTGAGTCAAGCACACAGCTAGCACTACGCCCAGGCTTAATAATAATAACAAACTCCTTCAAATGCTTTGATAAAGCAATTTTTTATGCTAAAAGCATATAACCAATTCACAAAAATGAATTTTGACATATCAAGCAATGAGAGAGGTGATGATTTTGGAGTCCCCCTAACCTAGGGGGAGGACCAAGCAGATGCCTTGAACACAAAAAGCATATCATGTGAACGATTCAATGGTGGTCCCTTCCTCCTAGGACCACCCCAAGCACAGTTATGGGCAAAAATACAATCCCAACCAAAGGCCTTGCAAAGCATTATGGGACGAGATTAGCAGTGGCAGTGAATATTATAGTGTCCAATATCAAAATAATTCTACAAAGAGTTGCAGTTCAACTAGTCGTCACTGGGTGTCGTCCCTCACGAGTCAAATGCAAAAGCTTCATGAAAGGTTTTCAATACTTTTGCATTTCACTCTTGAGGGACGACACCCAGTGACGACTAGTTGAACTGCAGCTCTTTGTAGAATTATTTTGATATTGGACACTATAATATTCACTGCCCACTGCTAATCTCGTCCCATAATGCTTTGCAGGGCCTTTGGTTGGGATTGTATTTTTGCCCATAACTGTGCTTGGGGTGGTCCTAGAAGGAATCGTTCAATAAGATGTGCTTTTTGTTTTCAAGACATCTGCTTGGTTGTTGGTTCTCTCCTAAGTTAGTGAGGATACCAAAATCATCACCTCTCTCACTGCTTGTTAACTTTTGTTTTCACTTTAGTGAAATGACTATATGCATTTTTAGCATATAAAGACAGAGATATTTATTTTATCTTAACTTGCACTGTACAAGTTTGCTTTTGGTAATTATTGTACAGTGCAGTCAAGCACACAGCTACGCACTACGCAATTTGCATAGCTACGAACTACGCCCGGGCTTACTCACGAGTCAAATGCAAAAGCATTGAAATTATTAATACATCAAGCTGCAGTTCCACTAGTCGTTACAAGATGTCCCTCACGAGTCAAATGCAAAAGTATTGAAAACCTTTCATGAAGCTTTTGCATTTGACTCGTGAGGGACACCTAGTAACGACTAGTGGAACTGCAGCTCTTTGTAGAATTATTTTGATATTGGATACTATAATATTCACTGCCCACTGCTAATCTCGTCCCATAATGCTTTGCAGGGCCTTTGGTTGGGATTGTATTTTTGCCAATAACTGTGCTTGGGGTGGTCCTAAGAGGATGGGACCACCACCGAATCGTTCAATAAGATGTGCTTTTTGTTTTCAAGACATCTGCTTGGTTCTCTCCCTAAGTTAGCGAGGATACCAAAATCATCACCTCTCTCACTGCTTGTTAACTTTTTGTTTTCACTTTAGTGAAATGACTATATGCTTTTTTAGCATATAAAGACAGAAATTTTTATTTTATCTTAACTTGTACTGTACAAGATGCTTTTGGTATTTTTTGTACAGTGCAGTCAAGCACACAGTTACGCACGTAGTGTACTTCATGTAGCTACGTGAAGTGCTACTACGCAAACTACGCCCAGACTTACTGTTAACCCACCCAAGGAATTTATGTGCGTTCCTGGTGATCCTCCTGTTCCTTGGATACAGTGGAAAGAATACTTTATTAATTACTTATTTACTATTGACCATGCCAATAAGTTATGAGCAGCCAAGAAAAAAGGTTTATTAATGCATAGTTTAGGACCTGAAGGCCTAAGAAGTTATAGCAAACTTAATAAAGATACTGTTGCTGGGGATGAAAATGTTTTTAACCAAGCTATTAGACAATTAGATAATTACTTTTCACCCAAAGTGTGTATTGGTGTAATGCGTTTTAAATTCTTTCAAAGAAAACAACTTAAGAATGAATCATTTGACGATTTTGTTACAGCACTTCAGAAACTCGCGATAGATTGTAGGTTTGGCGTTATAGAAGAAGAACTAATCAGAGACCAAGTGGTCATGCATGCGTTTGATACTTCCATACAAGACAGGTTATGGGTTAATGGTGATAACTCTCTTAAAGATGTTCTTGCTGTGACTAGAAAAGCAGAGTTATCTGGTAGGTGTGCCAAAGCCCTCAAGAATGAGAATCCCGATAGCGTACAACAGGAAACTGTTGCCAGGGTTCTTTCTAATAAATCCAAAACTCACCCTTCTGCCAAATCTTCTGTTAAGAGAAATGTATATCTCAGCAGTAAAGAATTCAGATGCTACCAATGTGATAGTAGACACCATCTAGCTAATGGTAGGAATTGTCCTGCCCTCAGACAAAGATGTACAGTTTGCAGGAAAATTGGTCATTTCAGCCGTGTTTGCCATGCTAAGAAATCTGGAAAAGATAAAGTCAAATGTATTGAGGAAGGTCATGTATCTTCTCCTAATGAAGAAAGTGATGATGAAGGTTGTTTTGCGTCAAGCCCCATGGGTAATGTTGTCCTTAACATTTCACACGCTAATGATTCAAACAAACCTATTTGTTTAATGTCTATAGGAGGTATTGACATTCATATTGCAGCTGATTCAGGTTCTCCATTCACCATTGTGAATTAAGCTGTATGGTCCGATAAATTTGTTACGAAAGTTACGAAACTTGGTCCTGAATTACTTCAACCTGATATTGCTCCAGAGAGTTACACTGGTGAACCCATTGATCTAGTAGGCTTTAGGAACCTTATTTTTTGTTTCAAGAATAGAAGTGCACTTTGCAAACTTTGTTTCCAAGAAAGGTCCATCTGTTCTTGGATGGAAAGATCAGAGAAAACTTAACATTATCCTTGATCCTAATGGTGTCGAACACGTTCTCGTTTTGGATGAAGGTGAATGTTTAGGTAAAATGTTATGTGATAAATTTCCTGTTGTTTTCTCAGGCACCTTGGGTAAATTGGAAGGTTTTGAACACCACATTCGCCTCAAACCTGATGCTTCTCCCAAAGTTCATAAACTACGCAACATTCTTTTTTCTGTTAGGGATGAGGTGGAGAAAGAATTAGGTAGGTTGGTTAAAGATGGTGTTATTGGACCCATTGAATCTTCCCAATGGGTTTCTCCGTTGGTCGCCGCTAGGAAGGCCAACGGAAAGCTCAGGTTATGCATTGACTTACGCCATCTTAATGATAATATTTTAATTGACCAGTTTCCTTTACCCAAAATTAATGAAATGCTTACCAAAACTAGAGGTATGGAAATTTTCTCCACCATTGACCTTTCCCAAGCCTACCACCAGATCCCTCTTTCTAATGCTTGCAACAATCTCACTGCTTTCATTTCTCACATGGGATATTTCCAGTACACTAGAATGCCGTTCGGCTTAGCTTCAGCTGCCGCGGTGTTCCAGCATTTAATGTACAGAATTTTTGGTCATCTAGATTATGTTCTCATCTTTCAAGATGACATTCTTGTCATGGGTAAGAACAATAATGATCACAAAACCAAACTGTTCCATGTGCTTTCCCTGTTGAACAAATTTGGTTTGACTGTTGAATTTTCAAAGTGCAAGTTTGCAGCCAATAGTGTGAGCTATCTTGGTCATGAAATTAGTGCTGTGGGTATTCATCCTAAAACCAAGTTGGTCTCTGCTATTACTGATGCCCCTAGTCCAAAAAACAAGGATGAAGTCAAATCCTTTTTAGGACTCGTGGAGTTTTTTTCAAAATTTTGTAAAAAAATTTCAAACAGAACCTTTCATATAAGGCAACTTCTTAAGTCCAATTCTAAATTTGTGTGGTCTACTTCGTGCCAAGGGGAATTCTCTGATATTAAGAACGCTACTGCTTCTGCTCCTGCCCTTCAAGGCTTTGACCCTTGTGGTAAAAACATAATCACTACTGATGCCAGCGGCACTGGTATTGGTGCTGTCTTATCACAAGTTGACAATAAGGGTTTTGAATCCATTGTTGCTTATGCATCTAAGTCTATATCTCCTGCTGAATGTAAGTATGCTGTAATTGAGCGTGAAGCACTCGCTTGTGCTTGGGCTTTAGAGCATTTTTGCACATTTGTTTGGGGCAGTGAAGTCACTGTTAAATGTGATCAAAAACCTTTAGTTAAAATCTTATCAAATGTTGGTATGGTTAATGTTTCTGCCAGGTTAGCATGTATTTCCATACGATTCTTAGATTTTCTATACAAAATTGAATACTTGCCTGGTAAGAGGAATGCTGTTGCCAATTTTTTGTCACGCTTACCTATTCAAATGGTTGAGAACCAGGATGATCTTATGGATAACGTTCAAGTTGCTTGGTTATGGGACCTTGTTCTTGATTCTTTTCAAAGAGAGGAGTGGAACGAGGCTTTGACTAAAGATAACTGTTTAAAGAAAGTTTTGGAATTTTTGGGCAATGGTTGGCCTTGCAAAATGGATGTAAAAGATGTAAAACCATATTGGGAAGTCAGAGATGAGTTATCTTCTTTGGATGGAAATCTTATGAGAGGTGACAAAATTGTTTCTCCATTTGATTTACGAAATAAGATTATTTCTTTATGCCAAGATGGACATTTAGGTATTTTAAAAACCAAGTGTATTGTCAAAAGCATGTATTGGTGGCCTGGTGTGGACATTGAAGTAGAGAGAGTTGTGAGAGATTGTGGATTATGTTCCTCTGCTGACAAAACTCTTAAAACTTTAAGGCCTTCTATGAGTGACTTTATGTGCCCGGAATCTCCATGGGAATATGTTGCTGTAGACATCATGGGTCCTGTTGGTAGTTCTGGGAAGTATGTTATTTTTATGATGGACGTGTTTTCTAAATGGCCTGTGGTCAAAGTTATCAGGAAATTGGATACTGACACAGTGATATCATTTTTGGATGAAGTTTCCCTTAGTGAAGGAATTCCTGCTGTTATCATTAGCGATAATGGTGTACAATACTTGACTGCACTGTACAATAATTACCAAAAGCATCTTGTACAGTGCAAATTAAGATAAATTAAATATCTCTGTCTTTATATGCTAAAAATGCATATAGTCATTTCACTAAAGTGAAAACAAAAAGATAACAAGCAGTGAGAGAGGTGATGATTTTGGTATCCTCGCTAACTTAGGGAGAGAACCAAGCAGATGTCTTGAAAACAAAAAGCACATCTTATTGAACGATTCGGTGGTGGTCCCATCCTCTTAGGACCACCCCAAGCACAGTTATTGGCAAAAATACAATCCCAACCAAAGGCCCTGCAAAGCATTATGGGACGAGAAGATTAGCAGTGGGCAGTGAATATTATAGTATCCAATATCAAAATAATTCTACAAAGAGCTGCAGTTCCACTAGTCGTTACTAGGTGTCCCTCACGAGTCAAATGCAAAAGCTTCATGAAAGGTTTTCAATACTTTTGCATTTGACTCGTGAGGGAGTAGTAGGTTCTATCACTCGTAGCCGCATTTCAAGGTCTCGTGTCTATTCTGAGAAAAGGAGGTTCAATTACTATACCATCATCGTAAGGAGAAGGTTTACCCATTTAAATTCTATTATACCGATTGCTGTGCCTTCTTACCGTCTATCTCTAACTCTCGTTTCCTACAGCTGCAACGGGAAGCAGTACAATCCCAACAAAAGGCCCTGCAAAGCATTATGGGACAAGATTGACTCTGGGATTCCAGCGCGGCTCCTTGGAGACGAGCCTCCACGTTGCTAAGCGACGCCTCGAAGCTCCTCCTCTCCCAGCGCGGCTCTTCCTCCCGACTCGGGCCGCGCAGTGAAATTGACACAGGGCTTCCAGGCTCACGGGCCGGCAGCACACTCAGCGCGCTCAAGCTCCCGGGCCGGCGGTGGTGAAATTGACGTGCAGTACTTGCAGGCTCACGGGCCGGTGGCGGGGAAATTGACACGCAGCATTTGCAGGCTCACGGGCCGGTGGCGGGGAAATTGACACGCAGCACTTGCAGGCTCACGGGCCGGCGGCGGTGAAATTGACTAAATACTCCCCGACCTCCTCACGGCCACGAGCAGGGGAGATCAGGCAGATGGCTCCCACTAACAACACGCTCCTTGCAGAACCCACGTTGGGTGTAAAACACACGCTCACAGCGAGGAGCAGATGTTCTTCTGGAAAACTTTTGTATCCCTGAGTTTCTAACAGGAGGCCAGCTCTTCTCAGGCCCTTGGAGACAGTCTCACTTCAGAGGGACAAAGCACACAGCACAGTTCCTCTTCAAGTAGGGGGACACAGCACACAGCAGAAAGTCCCCTAGTCCTCTTCCTCAGCAACAACAGCAACTGCAGGTCAGCCCCCAGACACACAGCAATGGCAGCACTTTTCCTCAGTCTAATTCAGCTGTTCTTCTTTGGCAGGGATTCCTTCTTGATCACGAAGTTTCCTAGTCTAAAATTTAGGGGTTTAAGCTCTGATATTTATACCCCAAAAGTCTTTGTTTTTCTTGTGTGAGGGGTCCTGGACCCAGTCCAAACCAGTTCTGGGTGCACTCTGCCAGTGCACATCTTCTTCTTTTGTGAGTGTGGGCCAGGGCCATCAGCCGCACCGCAGGAGGTGGAGCCAGCATTGTGGAAGGCAGGCACAGCCCTATTCAGGCCCAAGTGCTACTCCTCCCACCACTCCAAATGCAGATAGGTCTATTCAGCCTAGTGCTGACTCACCCAGCCTCCTGGAGCCACCCCCGCCCCTGTCACTCACAAACCAGACAGTCAATTCACAAACAGGCAGAGGCACACAGAAAGGTTGAACAAGAAAATAGCCACTTTCTAAAAGTGCTATTTCCAAACACTGAATTTAAAAACCATCCTCCCTAAAAGATGTGTTATTAAATTCTGAGTTCAGGGATACCAGATTCCAATTTTCTATCTTGCTGCTATGGGAAGATATGCAGGTACACAAGTTACACAGCATTCCCCATTCTGTCCTATGGGCAAGATAGCCTTTCAATAGTGAAAAACGAAATTGGCAGTATTTCTCTATCAGGACATGTTACCCACACTAGTACATGTCCTACCTTTCTACACTGCACCCTGCCCAGGGGGGTACCTTGGGCCTACCATAGGGGTGTCCTATGTGTAAGAAAAAGGGAAGGGTCAGGCCTGGCAAGTGTGGACACTGGCCAGGTCAACATGGCAGTTAATAAACTGCGCACAGGCACTGCGGTGGCAGGCCTGAAACACCATCTTAGGGCTACTCCTGTGGGTGGCACAATCAGTGCTGCAGGTCCACTAGTAGCAATTGAATCACCAGCCCTGGCACACTCAGTGCACTTTACTAGGGACCTACTGGTAAAACAAATATGCCAATCATGGATACCCAATCACAATAACAATTTAACCAGGGAGCACTTGCACTTTGGCACTGATCAGCAGTGGCAAGGTGCCCAAAGCATCTAAACCAGCAAAAACAAATTCAGCACAGTGTCAAAAATACAGGAGGTAGCGGCAAAAAGTCAGGGGAAACCACGCCAAGGATGCCAGGTCTAACATGTGTACCCTCCAGCAGAAAAGTGGGGAGAACTACCCACCCTCTTGGGAGTTCTCATCACTAAGGCGGAAAAACCTGGACAGACCATCAGCATTGGCATGTTCTGTACCAGGGCTGTGTTCCACCGTAAAGTCCATTCCCTGTAGGGAGATGGACCACCTCAACAGTTTTGGGTTCTCACCCCTCATCTGCATTAACCATCTGAGGGGCCTGTGGTCTGTCTGAACCCGGAAGTGAGTCCCAAACAAGTAGGGCCTTAGCTTCTTCAGTGCCCAGACCACAGCAAAAGCTTCCCTTTCAATTGCACTCCACCTCTGTTTCCTGGGAAGTAGCCTCCTACTAATGAAAGCTACGGGTTGGTCCAAGCCATGCTCTGAAGCATCTGTCTGCACCACAAACTCTTTGGAGAAATCAGGCGCCTTGAGCACGTGTGCCGTGCACATGGCAGCTTTCAAGGCACCAAACGCGGTCTGGCAGGCATCGGTCCAGATCACCTTCCTGGGCTGCTTCCTTGAAGTCAGCTCTGTCAAGGGGGCAACAATGGAGCCATATCCCTTGACAAATCGGCGATAGTACCCGGTGAGTCCTAAAAAGGCTCTCACCTCTGTCTGGGTCTTGGGGGGCTCCCAAGCCAGAATGGTATCAATCTTTGCTTGGAGGGGCGCCACCTGGCCGCTCCCTACCTGGTGTCCCAAGTACACCACAGATCCATGCCCTATCTGTCACTTACTGGCATTGATAGTGAGGCCTGCCCTTTGCAGAGCCTTCAACACTTCACAGAGGTGTTGCAAATGTTCTTCCCAACTGGAGCTGAACACAGCAATGTCATCCATGTATGCGGCGCTGAATTCCTCCAGCCCGGACAGTACCCGGTTGACCAGTCTCTGGAAGGTGGTAGGGGCGTTCTTCAACCCAAAGGCCACTACACGGAACTGGAAGTGCCCCTCTGGCGTTGAAAACGCTGACCTCTCCTTGGCCCCCTCAGTTAAGGCAATCTGACAGTACCCTGATGTTAAATCAAACGTACTGAGGTACTGGGCAGCGCCCAACCGATCCACGAGCTCATGAGCTCATGAGCTCTGGGGTTGGGGTGTGCGTCAGTTTTGGTGACCGCATTGAGCCCATGGTAGTCCACAAAACCTGAGTTCTGGAGTGGCACCGGGTGCAGCAGCTTTTGGTACTAAGACCACTGGGCTAGACCACGGGCTGCTTGAGGGCTCAATTACCCCTAGCGCCAACATCTTGGAAACTTCTTCCTTGATGCTGGCCCTGACCTTGTCAGCTACCCTGTAAAATTTCTGTTTCACAGGTAGACTGTCCCCAGTGTCCACATCATGGACGCACCAGTTGGTGACTGCTGGTGTCAGGGAGAACAGGGAGGCAAACTGACCCAAAACATGGCGACAGTCCCTCTGCTGTTCTGGGGTCAGTGTGGGAGATGGGTTTACCCCATCCACTGACCCATCCTGCTCCTCTGCTGACAGGAGGTAAGGAAGAGGGTCACTTTCCTCCTCCATTCCATCATCTGTAGCAAGGAGCATTGTCACATCAGACCTCTCAAAGTGGGGTTTGAGGCAGTTCACATGTAGGACCCTCAAAGGGTTCCTGGGAGACTGCAAGTCAACCAGATAGGTTACATCGCTCTTGCGCTCCACCACCTCATATGGCCCAGTCCACTTGTCTTGGAGCGCACAACGCTCCACTGGTGCCATCACCCACACCTTCTGCCCAGGTTGAAATTCAACCAGAGTGGCATTCTGGTCGTCCCATCTTTTCATTTCTTCCTGGCTAGCTTCCAGGTTTGCCTGAGCGATTTTCCTGAAGCGTTGAGTCTAGTCGCAGAAGGCCAGCACATAGCTGAACACATCCTGGGGGGTCTTAGTTACCAGGGGATTTCACCCAACCCTCCTTCACCAGACTGAGAGGTCCTCTAACAGGGTGACCATAGAGGAGTTCAAAGGGCCTGAACCCTAAGGACTTCTGAGGTACCTCCCTGTAGGCAAACAACAGGCATAGTAAAAAGACGTCCCACTTCCGTCTCATGGGCTCCGCCAGGCCCATTATCATGCCTTTCAGGGTTCGGTTGAATCTCTCAACCAACCCATTCCCTTGAGGATGGTAAGGAGTGGTAAACTTGTAAGTTACCCCACACTCCTCCCACAAAGACTTCATGTACTTCGAGATGAAGTTGGTACCCCGGTCGGAGACCACCTCTCTGGGGAACCCCACATAGGAAAAGATCCCCATCAATGCACGGTCCACCATGGGGGCAGTGATTGTCCGGAGAGGGACAGCTTCCGGGTACCTGGTGGCATGGTCCACCAAGACCAAGATAAACTTGTTGCCTAAGGCTGTCTTGGGTTCCAGAGGCCCCACAATGTTGATGCCCACCCGCTTGAAAGGGGTGCTCACCACGGGAAAGGGTTGGAGGGTAGCCTTACACTTCCCTCCACTCTTGCCTGGCAAGTCTGGCAAGTCCTACAATGCGTACTGACGTGCGTCCTCATTTGGGGCCAGTAAAAGTGGGTGACAAGCCTTTGGTAGGTCTTGTCATGCCCCAAATGTACTGCGAGAGGCACGTCATGAGCCAGACCCAGTAGGAAGGTCCTGAAGCGCTCGGGTACCACCAGCACACGGGCTGCACCGGGCGCAGCGACCTTAGGCTGACTATAGAGTAACCCATCCTCCCAGTAAATGAGATGATTCTTGGACTCGCCACATGCTGCCTGGTCTGCGGCCTATTTCCGCATACCAATGAGAGAAGGGCATTCTCTCTGCGCCTTGTAGAACTCCTCCCTGGAGGGACCTCCTTCTTGCTGCCAAAGGGTCAGCTCAGGCAGGTCTCCCAGTTCGGCTACTTGTTCCCCTGTAGGTTCCAGGGCATCCCCCTCAGGTGCTGCCTCCTCCTGGACCGTGGGAATTGTGGCAGCTGGTTTTCCACACCTCCTGCCCTTCCTCTTCCTGGCAGGTACCTCGGCCACTGTTTCAGGCTCCAGGTCCGCTTGGTTACCCCTACTGGCTGCCATTGACCGAGTGGTCACACAAACCCACTCAGGCAGACCCAACATCTCCAAATGAGCCTGGCGTTCCACCTCCCTCCATGGGGAGCTCTCCAGGTCATTTTGTAGCAGACAGTCTACAGGCCTGGATGGACTAACACCAACCTTCAAGGAACCTGAGACCCCCCCCACTCAAAGGGAACTTGCGCCACTTTGCAGAGGCGCACGGAGTTGTCAGCTGCAACTACAGGGTGAAGTGCATTAGGAATGACCTGCTCCTCAGACACCCACTGACACCTCACGGATGTCACGCTGGCTCTTGTGTCTCTCAGAGCCTCCACCCTCCTCCCATTGATGGTCACCCACTGCCTGTATTTTTTAGTGTTCTCAGTAACCCTGGGCGTAGTTTGCATAGTAGCACTACGCGTAGCTACGCGAAGTACACTTTGAACTACGCTCAGCTACGCAAATTAATCTTGCACAGTGCAAGTTATGACAATCATTGGCATAGCCAATAGGTCTCGCCTTTGGGACCTTATAAGTGTTTAGCCATGCAACAGTTAATGTTGTTGCAGTAAGGATATTGTGTTGCATAACTAAATACTTATAAGGTTCCAAAGGCGAGAACTATTGGCCAATGGCTGAACAAAGTCCATTCTAAGTATCGGTTCTGTACACAACACGTATTTCGACAAAATAACAGGTAATGTAGTCCGTAAACAAGACAAAAAATGCAGCGTGAAATGATGCGTTGTAAGCACACCAACTGAGCAAATTAGACCACTAAAGTAATGAAAAGAGACACATAGCACTTTACAAAACTCCCAAAAATACTGCCCCCCCAAAAGAAATATTTGTAATCATAGTATATTTTTTAAAGACATTAAGTCAGATACATGTACATCACCCCCACCCCACAACTGACCACAAAAGATTTTCTTATGAACTGGTCTTATCCTGAAAATCTGAAGTTCTCAGCAACTTGAAATGCTACTTAAATGTACCCGATGCTTTTTTGCTATATGCTAAACACGCTGTGTCATCAAATTTACCAGATAGCCAAAATGTATCTGCTCTTGTGGATGGGTCTTCACAGCACAAAACTGCTCGTGCAAACTGAAAAGATTCTGACAAGTGGGAATACAAGGGCAAACAGCACAAAGAAAGAAAACACACAATGATAGGATTCTTATATTTAATTTTTTTAAAAAAGCAGAGCATCAGAACTACAGCTGAATAGTTCCTTTCGTGCAATAAAACAGAGGTACTTTCTACACTCCGCGCTACAAGCAGCTACGTCGCAAAAAACCTGTGCAGAGTTGTACAGTCTTCCACCAGTCACTGGGAGTCTAGGATTGTTTACATTTTAGCGTAAGCATCGACAAAGCCCTTAACCCGGTCTTTAAGTTTATCGGTAAGAGTACGACCTCTGTGCATGTTGCCACTGCTGTCCTAGAAAAAAAAATCCCATAATGTAGCATGGTCTTGGGATTCATTAGAAAATCTGAGGGTATCGCTCCTTTGAATAACAACATGCATTAGTGAAGTTAAGCAGTCGTTTTAAAGAACAGCAATACTGACTCGCAGTAGGGCTTGAAATGTTGTTGCATGTTTAAGAAAGCCTATTTGACTGCAATTCTTGACTGTGTAAACAAAACAAAAAATTAGAATGTAGCGTGAGGAATGCCAGGAATGAGGAGTGAGGCGGGAGGGAGAGAGAGAAAGGGAAAGAGTGAGAAAGAGAGAGAGGGGGAGAGAGAGAGAGCGAGAGAGGGGGAGAGAGAGAGTGAGAGGGAGAAAGAGAGAGCAGAAGAGACAGAGAGAAAGAGAGAGAAAGAGAGAGAAAGCGAGAGGAGAGAGAGAGAGAGAGAGCAAGAGAGAGAGCGAGACACAGTGTGTTACTGTGAAGATACTGGTGCTGTATGGAGTCTTATGTTTTTTATGCATAAAACCTAATAAACATAGGGGCCTATTAGCAATAACCGGCGATAATTATCGCTAAGCGCAGTTAGCGCTAGGATAATTATCGCCGGCTATCGCAGTTTTCTATCGCGGAGATAGCGTGCTATCAGCAACGCTTATCTCCAAAGCGATAGAAACCCTGGAGAACAGTGTGAATATCGCTTGAAAACAAGCGATATTCACACTGTGACCAGTGTTAGCTTAGCGATAGGGCGAGGGGATTTAGCCATGTAATCCACCTCCCATTGGATTACATGGCTAAGTCAGGGTGAGACCAGGCGTTAACAAACCAGCGCTAAACGTGTTTAGCGCTGGTTCGTTAATCACCTCCCCTGCCTCGCTAATAGGCGATAGCGACCTTAGCGACTGTTTCCAGTCGCTTTTAGGTTGGGAACGCCTACTTTGCATGCCATTAGCGATAAATATCGCTGGCATGCAAAGCGGCACCCAACCCGGTCGCTATCGCCTAAAAGCTGTCGCTAACAGCAGTTAGCGACAGCTTGCTAATAGGGTTTGATTTATCGCCGCTTTAGCGGGAAAAAGTCCAGCTAAAGCGGCGATCGAGCCCTTGATAATATGCCCCATATTTTTTAAAAAAAACTTTTGTTTGTTTAGTTACAATTGACATGGGGAAAATTTAAAGTCTAGAAAACAAAAACTAAAACTCTCTGACAACTTGCATACGAAGTAACAGATGACATCATCAATGGTATCGCTGACACCAGTAAAATTATCATAAGGATGGAAGCCAAGAAATTACGCTAAAAATAAAGCCAGCGCGTGAGGTCTAGTACAAGGTGATCTGCAGAATCTACTGCTAGAAATTCTATGGCTAAATAGGTCCGGGGACGGTCTCCTGTGAGACCTCAAAGCAGGGTGTCAGTAAGGCCAAGTGAGTCCTGCTGAGACTTGTGTGTGAACCACAAGTGGCTCAAAGGGAGAGCTCAGTGCACAGCTGGAAAAGAGCTCAGTGCACAGCTGGAAAAGCTGCCACCTCAGCAGACAGCCCCTCAGATCTGTCAATGAACCCATACCTGCTGGGCAGGGTGCTAAAGACTCCTGTGGATTAATAACTGTGTTTTCCCCCTTGGGAATGAAGATATGAAGTGCTCTGAGAAGTCTTCTGGGACACATTGAGAAAAGCAGTGTGGTTAGTTGGCAGGCAAGGCCTGGCACAGTCTATGGAACCAAGGCTGCTTTAAACAAAAGCTTTGGGCAAAAGGGCCCATGAAGCAAAAGGTTGGAATAGGGTACCAGTATATATATGGCTTCTGCTGGGGAACAGTGCATGCACCTTCTGAACCTATTTTGTGCTGAACTTAAATGATCATTGTGTCGTGGTCAGCTAAGTTGCACATCCCACAGGCTGAAGGAACAGAACTGAACATGCCTGCACAAGCAGCCGACATTGTAGGTAATGAAACATCTCATGCCAGGTCCAGTCAAAGAGTTGATGCCAGTGGTACATCGATCTTCACTACACAATAGACTTGTGACTGCATTGAAAAATTAGTCCTGACCTCATTAACATTTGAAACCCCCCTCCCAGCCCTGTACAACGAATCACCTCTACACTGCATAATCCGAGCTCTGCAGTTGCTCAACCACTGCACTTCTCGCCCTCAACAATGCTCTGTACATCCGAGGCCAGAATCTGACTTCAACCACTCTCAAGCACTCGACCATGCTCTACACACCCTCACGCATGCTACGCATGCTGTCACGCCCGCTGCAGATACAATCTACATAGGCTACCTCGGCACTTTACACCTAATACCAACACTACCCAACCAGATTATGCCCTGCTTGACACACCCATTTGTTGCATATGCTCAAGCACACTCTGCGCATCATCAAGTCAATCACAAAGCCCTGTTAAGAACTTTCCGAGCACCAAATTGGCACACCCCGCCTATAGAGGTGGGCAAACTCTGAAGGCTCGGGCCAGGCTCTGGCTCAGCTCGAGGTTCTATTGCAACCTCGAGCCCATGACGAGCTGAGTTTTCATTAAGCCCGGGCGTAGTTTTCGTAGTAGCACTTCACGTAGCTACGTGAAGTACAGCTTCAACTACACGTAGCTATGCAAATTGCGTAGTGCGTAGCTGTGTGCTTGACTGCACTGTACAATAATTACCAAAAGCAAACTTGTACAGTGCAAGTTAAGATAAAATAAATATCTCTGTCTTTATATGCTGTTTTGAAAACCTTTATTGTTTAAAGGCACACATACAGGAAAAAGACATTTTTTATAATATGATCATGAGTTACAGAACAAAGTCCATAATTACATTTTTCCTAGATATAGATTATGTTGTCATAAAAAACCTATATAAGTGCCAATCCTTATGCCCCGGTGGCAGGGGTCATGCACAACAGAAGAAAAACAAGAAATTCAAGTAACCCATTCTTTCCATTTAGGTACTTGCCATGTGGCCAAAGCCTGATCATCCCCCAAAAGTTCTCTGTCTGCAGCCACATAAGTGTTCATTTTCGCTAGGCAAAGGTTTCTGCATGTTTTTGAATCAAAAGTCTTATGCAGATATAACATAAGGTTCCTTGCTTCCCAAAGGGATTCTTTCCCACAGTTAATAAGTCTCCAGGCGGCTGGATAGCGGGAAGTAGGCAAGGTCCAGCCATATAGGATAGTCTCAAATGTCAAAGTGGTAATGTTCGCAATATGAAGCAAGAAAGGCTGAAGCAATGTCCAGAAATCCTGTGCATACTGGCAACCCCAAAGCAGATGATACACAGTCTCTTCGTTGGCACAGGTTGGTCTTGGGCACTGTGCAGAGGGAGCGAGGCCTCTACGATGTTGAAATGTCTTCACCGGGAGGCATCCATGGGCGCTCATCCAGGCGATGTCCTTTTGGCTGTGACCAAGATCTCTGTGTCCCACCATACGCCAAACTGCACGTGACTGCTTTTCTGAAAGAGACCCTATAATGACTGGTTGTTCTCTACAAGATAAAGCATTTTTCAAGCGTTTAGAGTCTTTACAAATGTCTCTGGTAAGATCAGTTAAGTCCATTGTGTGCAAAAATGTCTGCAAGGCCATATAGAAAGGAGGAACAGTTTGAGCCAATGGCCGCAAATTGGAAGAGGTAAAAAGTCCAAACTTTCTCAACATGGAACCCGTAAAATAACAAGTAAAACAGCTAGCAGTGGTTGACATATCTTCCTCTGTTCTGGAAATAATATGACTAAATAATTTAGAATACAAAAAGGTTTTGAGATCCGGAAGACCTTTCCCTCCATTTCTCCAATGCTTGCAGGTTTTGTCCCTACTTAATTTTTCCATTTTTGACCCCCATAAAAAGGTAAAAAGCACTTTTGCACATTTCTGTAACACCTGAGGGGAGGGAGGAAAAATCATTGCAGTGTAAAGCAATAACGGAAATAAGACAGCCTTAATAACCAATGCTTTGCCTTCCAATGTGAGTTTACGTGTAGACCACATAGATATTTTCTGTACTATTTTGTCATGCAGTATTGCCCAGTTCTTTTGAATATGCCCTTGAGATGCAAAATAAAGCCCCAAAATCTTTGTAGGTTCAGTGGTGGTATTCACAGGCAGATTTGCCAACCTGTCCCAGGGGCCAGCTGTGACACACACACTTTTTTCCATATTCAGTGCAAGACCTGAAACAGGCGAAAATAATGAAGCATGCAAAAGAGCTCTGCGTGCTGATGCTGCAGTGGTGCATAGGACGGTAACATCGTCCATGTATGCTACGACTTTGGCCTGTGAGGCTGAACCACCGGGTACAAACGCCCCTCTAATTACCTTGTCACTTCGCAATTTACACAAGAAAGGTTCCAAAGCACACACAAAAAGTGCTGGAGACAAAGGGCAGCCTTGTCGTACTCCTGTATGTATCTGAAAAGCCTCAGTATGAAAACCATTGATACTGACTTTGCTGCTTGCTTGTTTGTATAATATTTGTAACATTCGCATGATATTGGGGGTACCCGCAAATGGGACAACACTGCAAAAGAAAATCATGTGAAACACTATCGAATGCTTTTCGAAAATCCAAACTCAGTATTCCCAAAGGGATGTTTCTGTCCTGGTTGTAATGGAGAACATCTCGAATGATGGTGAGACTGTCAACAAGAGTGCGTCCCTTTATTGCACATGTTTGGTCTTGGTGAATACTAGTGCGCAGGACAGAGCGGAATCTACGAGCTAACACTTTGGATACCAGTTTGTAATCCACGTTAAGCAAAGAAATTGGGCGCCAGTTCTGAAGAGATGTTTCATCCCCTTTCTTATAGAGGAGGGTGATGAGTCCTGCGGAAAAATCCGTGGTAAATGCATCCTGTTCAAAACTATGTACAATCATGTCCATAAAATCTTTACAAAGCAAACCCCAAAACTTTTTATAAAACTCCCACGGTAACCCATCCAAACCAGGACTAGAGCCCCTGGGTGCTGCTCCCAAAGCTGCGAGAAAGTCTTCACCATCAAAAGGTTCCCCCAAAAACTTTCTTTGTTCATCAGTAAGACTTTCTGGGAGGGCTTCACAGTATGACTCTAGGTCTTCTTTGGGAGGAGGAGTGCTTGGAGAGGCATACAATGCTGAGTAGAATGCATAGGCCACTTTTTGGCAGTGTTCTACCCCATTCACTCTATCACCTTTGTCATTTAAAAGCGTGGTTAGTAGTTTATGAGAGACAGCTGCCTTGCGAAAAAAAATGCTGTACATTTTTCATCTTCTTGATAATGTTTCACCCTGGAATGAAAAATGGTAGTTTTGCTTTTCCTTTTAAGCCATGTATTCATTTCTGTTTCAAGTGATCTGATGTCTTCCTTTACATCTTTCCCTGCATCACCTAATTGTTGCAATAAAACCCGTCTTTTTTGTAACTTAAGAAAATCCTGCCACTCCAACTTGTGCAATACCCTTCCCTGTGTTTGGAAGAAAATCCGCGTTTGGTGTTTAACCCAGCGCCACCATTGATAGAGTGTAGGGAAGGTACTTTTGCGAGCCGCCCATTTACAGTAACACTTGGTATATTTAACACAAATCTCTTCGTTTTCCAATAATGCACAATTAAGTTTCCACTTGCCTGGACTCCTTTGAGGTCTGGCAGGAACGGAGAGTGACGTGGACACCAAGTGATGATCTGAAAAGGAAACAGGTGTGATGGCGCCATGTTGTGCACACAGCAGCTTGGATGCAAATATATAATCAATACGCGATTTGACTCCTCCATGGTCTGCTTCCCATGTAAAACCTGTCCCTGGTGGACAAAATTTCCTGTGGGTATCATAAAGGCCTAGGTCATAGATGAGTGCTTTTAAAAGTTTAGAGGTTACATCCATAGTGTACTCAGTGTGCACCCCTTGCCTGTCTTTACCATGTGTGATGCAATTAAAGTCGCCAACTAACAGTAATGGCGTGGAACCTGTTAAAAAAGGCTTGATTAGTGAAAACAAATTCTTACGTTCTGTTTTTTTGGCTGGAGCATAAACCACACATATCTTTAAAGGGATTCCGTCCATATGTACAGACAGAAGAACTGCTCTCCCTGGAGATATTATTTTCTCGTCTAGTATCTGCCAATGCTTATTCTGAAAAAGAATAACAACGCCGCCATTCTTATTGGCCCCTCCCGACCATGCAGAGGGTCCTTTTTGCCATAAGGATTGGTAAGAAAAATAATTGGGTTTAAAACCTAAGTGACATTCTTGTAAGCAGATGATATCCGCTTGTACATTTTTACAATAATGAAGGATCATATGTTGCCGTAATTCCCCACTCATGCCTCTAACGTTACAAGTGGCAATTGTAACTGCCATGAGTATAATAAGTAAAACAACAGCCATGTTACAAATCTTGTGATTCAGGTACCACAACAGAATTAACACATGCAAACTGTGAAGCTGCGTCTTGGTCTTGACCTTCAAATGAAGCCTGTGAAAGCAAAGCCTCGAGATTAGGTGAAGCCTCCAAATCAATAATCTGACTATCGTGCACTTCTATAACTTGAGCAACATTCCCGATACCCTCCTCGGAGTCCGAGAGGTTAAGTAGGGGGTCAAACCTCCCCTTCTTGGTGGGCGGTCCAAGGAGGATGCGCGCCGTCTTGTATTCACTTTTGAAACTGGGCCCACCGCTTGTTTAAAAACTTTACGTTTTTTGTATTATAAGTGGTCCACCCACTATGATCCATGTCAGCGTCTGCACTAGAGACCACTACAGCTGAGGCTAAAGAGGCAGCTGTGTCTTCCGCTACTTTGCGCAGATCCCTGACTGCGCCAGCCACATCGGATTCATGACCTGTAGGGGGAATAAAGGAGTTAGATAAATTCATAGGATCACTAGAGGAGGGCTCAGCAGATAGGCTGAGGTTTGGGACATTAGCACAAGGAGTAGATGAGGCACTTTGCTTTGCCCCCTCACGGCGTGCACGTTTTTCCAGGATAGCTTGCTTCATTTGCTCTGCCTCAAGTCTATCTTTGTCTGCTTGTTCTAATTCTTGCTGGATTTGCTCGGGGTCAGGCTCTTCAGGTTGGGAAGAAGGGGCAACCGCAGTCTCAGATTCCCCCTCTTCCTCCTCCACTTCCTCCCTCTCAGACACTCTACACTTGCGGATCTCCATACCTTCAAATATACCCAAAATGTCTGAATCAGTGACGTCCGCCTGCGCTGATGTAGATGGCTCAGCAGATGATGGAGCAGGAGCAGAGGCAGCGGGAGGGGTGGTATGGGAAGGGTGGCCATGCGAACCAGCAGCTGACGCATATGAGAACTTACTTTTGGGACATGCTTTAAAGAGATGATCTTCGCTTCCACACAGATTACATTTTTTGGGGGCACGACACTCCTGTGCCTTGTGATCCATACCCCCACAGTTCCTACAAACCAAGCCTGAGCACTGTTCTTTTGCATGCCCAAATTGCTGACACAATCTGCAAAATAAGGGTTGGCCAGAATAAACTAGGAAGCCCTTGTTAGCGCCAAGTGCAAAAGTCTGTGGAGGGTGAGCCAAGCCTCGCACTCCACTAGAGTCTTCTTTAAAAGTCACAACATATTTTCGCTTGCCATTCCAAATGCCACAGATATTCTTAATTTTCTGACCCCCTCTGATAGTAGCACAATATCGCTGCAAAAATACTTCAATGAGGCGAGGATCAGTGTAGGGATTGTACATGTGCACTACTAACGTAACCTCCTTGGGTGCAAACATAGGCGTAAATGTGAGCCCCTGCAAAATCCCACAATCATGACGTGCCTGTGCATTATGCAAGAAACTTTGGCAAATGGAATCACTCGCAAATGTAATGTCAAAAATACCTCTATTCGAAAAGTCTTGCACACATTCTATAGCACGCTCTGCAATATCACATTCTCTCTTGATGACATCCTCAACAATAAAGAGCACATTTTTTTCCTTCCTATGCGCTTGTGCAACCTCAACTCGAACTGAGTTAGGTATAAAATCAAATGCCCTAGAGGCCTCTGACATCCTGGAAGAGGTTGTCATGGCTCCTAGCTAAAGGTACATCTGCGTGAGTCAAAAAGAAAAGAGAGCCAAGTCTCGGCGTTTTGTTCTAATGAAGAGGCAGCTGCCACTTCAAGTCTGTTAATGTAATGCAGTCACAAGAAAAACGAAAAAGCCTCTGCCTTACCTCCGTGGGCAGGAAAAAGTGTTCACACACTAAGGCAGCCGCCAGGTGTCACAATGCAAGCCAGACACGCTCGCAAAAGGCAGCCGCACGTGTGCACCTTGTCCTGTAGCCCCCACCTGCGCTGGAGCAGGCACCGACAGGGGGACTGGCCCCCTGCCTCCGATACGATGTATTCTCTCCCAGCAGCACAGAAAGCAGCCTCACACGAACAGGAATGAAGAGAAAGCCCGGCCTGGGCTTGCAGGTGCTCAGCTTGCAACAAAGTATCGACGAAGTCAGCTCTCCAGCAGGAAAGGTTTCTCCACTGCAACAGTGTATCTTTGCAGTCTGCTCCCAGACGGAAGACCTCTCAGCAGCAATGATGTATCCACAGGTCTGCTCTCCAGCAGGATGGATCCTCAGCTGCAATAATGTATGCACGAAGCCTGCTCTAGCTGACTCCACGCAGTCCGAGCAGCAGGGAAAGCCTTGCTGGGACCCCACCAGCTTCAGAGCATCAGCCAGGTCCCGGGCAAGCCAGGAGTCGCAGGCCCAGCCCCTCCGCCTTAGGAAAACCCAGTGGCCCCCAGGTAGAACCCTCTGACCTGTCTACCACACCCAGAGATGTCAGCCTTGCCCCGGGCAAGCCAGGGAACGAAGGCCCAACCCCTTAGGATAGGCAAAACAGGAGAGGCTCTGTCTCCAAGTCTCCTTCACCCTTAATGACGCAGCCTGGCTCCGGTCAAGCCAGAGTAACGCAGGCCCAGCCCTTCAGGGATCAGGTCTTTATATGCTAAAAATGCATATAGTCATTTCACTAAAGTGAAAACAAAAGTTAACAAGCAGTGAGAGAGGTGATGATTTTGGTATCCTCACTAACTTAGGGAGAGAACCAACAACCAAGCAGATGTCTTGAAAACAAAAAGCACATCTTATTGAACGATTCCTCCTAGGACCACCCCAAGCACAGTTATGGGCAAAATACAATCCCAACCAAAGGCCCTGCAAAGCATTATGGGACGAGATTAGCAGTGGGCAGTGAATATTATAGTGTCCAATATCAAAATAATTCTACAAAGAGCTGCAGTTCAACTAGTCGTCACTGGGTGTCGTCCCTCAAGAGTGAAATGCAAAAGTATTGAAAACCTTTCATGAAGCTTTTGCATTTGACTCGTGAGGGACGACACCCAGTGACGACTAGTTGAACTGCAACTCTTTGTAGAATTATTTTGATATTGGACACTATAATATTCACTGCCCACTGCTAATCTCGTCCCATAATGCTTTGCAGGGCCTTTGGTTGGGATTGTATTTTTGCCCATAACTGTGCTTGGGGTGGTCCTAGGAGGAAGGGACCACCATTGAATCGTTCACATGATATGCTTTTTGTGTTCAAGGCATCTGCTTGGTCCTCCCCCTAGGTTAGGGGGACTCCAAAATCATCACCTCTCTCATTGCTTGATGTGTCAAAATTCATTTTTGTGAATTGGTTATATGCTTTTTAGCATAAAAAATTGCTTTATCAAAGCATTTGAAGGAGTTTGTTATTATTATTAAGCCTGGGCGTAGTGCTAGCTGTGTGCTTGACTCACTGCACTGTACAATAATTACCAAAAGCAAACTTGTACAGTGCAAGTTAAGATAAAATAAATATCTCTGTCTTTATATGCTAAAATTGCATATAGTCATTTCACTAAAGTGAAAACAAAAAGCAGTGAGAGAGGTGATGATTTTGGTATCCTCGCTAACTTAGGGAGAGAACCAAGCAGATGTCTTCAAAACAAAAAGCACATCTTATTGAATGATTAGGTGGTGGTCCCATCCTCTTAGGACCACCCCAAGCACAGTTATGGGCAAAATACAATCCCAACCAAGGTCCTGCAAAGCATTATGGGACGAGATTAGCAGTGGGCAGTGAATATTATAGTGTCCAATATCAAAATAATTCTACAAAGAGCTGCAGTTCAACTAGTCGTCACTGGGTGTCGTCCCTCACGAGTCAAATGCAAAAGCTTCATGAAAGGTTTTCAATACTTTTGCATTTCACTCTTGAGGGACGACACCCAGTGACGACTAGTTGAACTGCAGCTCTTTGTAGAATTATTTTGATATTGGACACTATAATATTCACTGCCCACTGCTAATCTCGTCCCATAATGCTTTGCAGGGCCTTTGGTTGGGATTGTATTTTTGCCCATAACTGTGCTTGGGGTGGTCCTAGGAGGAAGGGACCACCATTGAATCGTTCACATGATATGCTTTTTGTGTTCAAGGCATCTGCTTGGTCCTCCCCTAGGTTAGGGGGACTCCAAAATCATCACCTCTCTCATTGCTTGATATTTTATTGTCAACATTCATTTTTGTGAATTGGTTATATGCTTTTTAGCATAAAAAATTGCTTTATCAAAGCATTTGAAGGAGTTTATTATACTCCTGCTACGCTACGTTTATTAGTACAGTTATTCACTCTGCTACGTGCAATTTGCGTAGTGCGTAGTAGCACAAACTTTGCATGCTTCGTGAGCGTAGCAAAGTATTATGCCCAGGGTTAGTTTTCATGAGCTTCTGCCTGCCACCGTCGCTGTTCTACCCTTATGCACGAGTCAAAAACAAAGCATTAACCTTTCAGGTAAAAAGGAGAAACACATAGATACATATTTTGTAGCTGATATTTGCAAAGTAAACAAGAAAACCTGAATTAATTGCGGCTTCCCTGCTTAACCATATTGGTTGTTATTAGGCAAAGATTTTACTTCTACCAATCCTCCTTTTTTCTTCAATATGGCAAACGGAAGTACCTTCAAATACCTGTGTTCCGAATATCAGTTCAGTTGTAGAAAAGCATAGAGTGTTTGATTTACTAGACTATAATGCGGCTCTATCCACAAGAATGCTGGCCACGCAGGGTTCACGGGACAGCTGTATTTCCTCTTAATTCATTAACATCACTTTCGCCAGAGTGGGGGAGGGAGCAGAATAGTTCTAAGTTCTTGTTTAAAAAGTATCACTTTTGATAAGTACTTCTCAGTGCAATGTTATTTATAATGGAAGTATTAATATCAAAGTTTCCACGTGAAAGAAATACACTTTTTTGAACTGCGATTTGACTTCATGGTGTGTTGCATGTTTCCATGGCAAACAAATTTGGGGCTCGGCTCATGCACGGGCTCTAAGAGCCAGGCCCCTGGCTCTGGCTGGTCCAGTTAATAATCTGTTGGCTCGCCCACCTCTCTACCCGCCTATGCATCTCACTGACCCTGCCGTGCACATACACTTCTCATGCACCCCCTCTGCACAGACGGGCCACGCCCTGTGCGCAGGCACCCACGTTCTCGAACCTTCCAGCTCTTCACAGCACCCCTCTACCCTATCTACCCCCGCTGGTCTGCACTTCCAGAGGGCACAGTCTGGACATTCAGCGCAGTGCAAACCGAGAGGTAAGGGAACCTGCAGATGGAGCAAAACCAGGTCTGGGCGGAAGGGCAGGGATGGAAACTAGCTGGGGAGAGGTGATATAAATCGGGGAGAGCTGTGGAGGGGGTGATATAAATCGGGGAGAGCTGTGGAGGGGTCACAGACGTATAGATTCCTGATAATGCAGCACATCAAAGAACCAATACTGCAACGAGCTAAAGGACTGACGCCAGAGGCAAATGAATTGACTCGCACTGGAACAAAGTAAACGCGACGAGAAAACTCTGGCACTAAAATAAAAATTAATGAAAAGCATACTATAAGGCAAATCAACGCCCCGCTACTGTAAAGAAAATCAGTCGACAAATTGTGGGACGATTCGAAGCACCAATTATGTAAAAATGAAGGAGCACAAAAGGACAAATCAAAGGTTCAAATATGGAAGCAAAACAACAGGTGCATGCAGGACAACTGAAAGCAAACTACTCCAGACTGCGGCTGCGCGGCTCGAAACCTACGGGCCGATTTGATGGTCGACCCATATACATGATTTATCATGTATATGGGTCGACCAGTAAATCGTATCATGTATACATCAGCCAAGGTTCACCAAAGAGCAGACACTGCTGGCACAACTACCGGAACTGTCACTAAAGGAGTTAAGAAAAGAGCCTGTGTTATAGGCA
The DNA here is from genome assembly GCA_963921515.1 of Calotriton arnoldi. Taxonomy (NCBI): domain Eukaryota; kingdom Metazoa; phylum Chordata; class Amphibia; order Caudata; family Salamandridae; genus Calotriton; species Calotriton arnoldi. The sequence continues at coordinate 37,398 of CAWUFW010021621.1, forward strand.
ATAAATAACAAGCACAAGCATCTGCAGGGAATTGCAGGAACAAGCAGCAAGGTGAGATAATTGATACTATATGGCGCCAGCTGCTCGTTCCCGTAAATGGAACCATGCACGTTTTTGGGCAAAAAAGGAAATCCACAGCTAAAGATCTTTTTCCTATGCAGCGCACGCTGCATAGGCAAAACCTAATAAAATAAGTATCTCTATCTTTACATGCTAAAATGCATATAGTCATTTCACAAAGTGAAAATGAAAATTTAGCAAGCAGTGAGAGAGGTGATGATTTTGGGATCCTCCCTAACCTAGGGAGAGAACCAAGCAGATGCCTGGAAAACAAAGAGCACATCTTGCTGAACGATTCGGTGGTGGTCCCATCCTCTTAGGACCACCCCAAGCACAGTTATGGGCAAAAATACAATCCCAACCAAAGGCCTTGCACTATCCACTCTCATCCTTCCCTCACACTCCATGTCTCCTCTCTATACTGCCTGCTCAAACACTCTTTGTGCTCCTCTATCTAGAGTTCATTCACCACTTTGTGCACAAACTGTCTATCCCTCTCTATCTTTCTTTCTATCTGTTCTGTGCAGCTCTTACCCTTATCTACTCTTCATGTCACATAATTCCACTTCACAAATACACTACACACCACACAATTACACCCCAAACAATTCCAGAACTAGCAATTCCAATTCAGCCCACATACCTCCACTCCAAACCACCCTCTCCCTAGCAAGAAGCCCATGTGTAGTCCAAAAGGCAAGCTTCAAAGGAGATGCTGCCTTTGAAATGCAAATGAGAAACACTTGGGAAAGGGGCTCCTCTATTGTTTAGTTAGACAAGGTGGCACTAGGGGCAGAGAGGGGAAGCCAGTTGCCAAACCATTTTTTCAGGAGCGTGGTGTCCCCTTGGTAGCCACACCTCTGGGTTGGGCTAGGGAGATATGCATGCAGAGAGAGTGGTTCTGCCATATTGAAAGAGGGCAGAACAGAGACTTCTGGTATAACTAGATGCCGAATTTTGCAGAAGTAGTCATCAGGAGGGAGGGAACCTAGTTACTCATTGGCTAGCTACTGCGACCTTCGTTGAGGGCATTTTCTGAGCATAAAAAGGCACTCTGGCGCCCAGAACTCAGATCTTATTGGCATGGAGAAGAGGAGTGAAGAAGGACTGCATTGCTGCACCAAGGACCTGGTGAATAAAGGCTGCACTGACGTGGACTACACCTGGTAACTAGCTTAGGAAAGGGATCATACCTGCTGTGTCCTGCTTGTGGAGAAGTCGATTCCTGATCCCAGCCAAAGCAGAGACTCCGAGTGTCTGTTAACTGACCTTGTGTTTGAAGCACATGGCCTCAACAACTTAAGAAGCCTGCTGGGGCGAGTTGGTAGCCCAATCCTCAAATCGCTGCCCCTCGCTGCCTTGTAGCCCGAGGGACCGGGACTCATGCTCAAACGTTGCCGCTAGACTGTGCTGGACCCGGGAGAGTCAGCCGAGTGCAGCTTGGTTTCCCAGAAGGCATGTTACTGCCAGAAGAAGGGAACCACTGAAACCACTGTGCCAGGCGACTGGTAGCCCAGTGGTGACTGGACTTCAGCAAAGCAAGAGAGGATTTTGAGAGACGTTGATCGATGTGGCCAGTATCACCTCACCAAGCCTGTGGACTGAGGAGTAGCCCGAGGAACACCTTTGTCAACAGCCTCATCTTCTGCATCTTTGCACATCTTCAGCATCCTATATACCTTATATTAGGACTAAGCCTGGGCGTAGTTTGCGTAGTAGCACTTCACGTAGCTACGTGAAGTACAGCTTCAACTACACGTAGCTATGCAAATTGCATAGCTGTGTGCTTGACTGCACTGTACAATAATTACCAAAAGCATCTTGTACAGTACAAGTTAAGATAAAATAAATATTTGTCTTTATATGCTAAAAATGCATATAGTCATTTCACTAAAGTGAAAACAAAAAGTTAACAAGCAGTGAGAGAGGTGATGATATTGGAGAGAACCAAGCAGATGTCTTGAAAACAAAAAGCACATCTTATTGAACGATTCAGTGGTGGTCCCATCCTCTTAGGACCACCCCAAGCACAGTTATTGGCAAAAATACAATCCCAACCAAAGGCCCTGCAAAGCATTATGGGACGAGATTAGCAGTGGGCAGTGAATATTATAGCATCCAATATCAAAATAATTCTACAAAGAGCTGCAGTTCCACTAGTCGTTACTAGGTGTCCTCACGAGTCAAATGCAAAAGCTTCATGAAAGGTTTTCAATACTTTTGCATTTGACTCGTGAGGGACATCTTGTAACGACTAGTGGAACTGCAGCTTGATGTATTAATAATTTCAATGCTTTTGCATTTGACTCGTGAGGGACACCTAGTAATGACTAGTTGAACTGCAGCTCTTTGTAGAATTATTTTGATATTGGACACTATAATATTCACTGCCCACTGCTAATCTCGTCCCATAATGCTTTGCAGGGCCTTTGGTTGGGATTGTATTTTTGCCCATAACTGTGCTTGGGGTGGTCCTAGGAGGAAGGGACCACCATTGAATCGTTCACATGATATGCTTTTTGTGTTCAAGGCATCTGCTTGGTCCTCCCCCTAGGTTAGGGGGGACTCCAAAATCATCACCTCTCTCATTGCTTGATATTTCATTGTCAAAATTCATTTTTGTGAATTGGTTATATGCTTTTTAGTATAAAAAATTGCTTTATCAAAGCATTTGAAGGAGTTTATTATACTCCTGCTACGCCACGGAGGGGCAGGTGCTCTTACAGAAGTATGAAAAGGCACCAAGGGGTATGCACTGGAGTCGATACCTATAGGTGCCCTTACATAGGAAAGAGCATAAACATGTACTTTAAATTTTAGCATCACTAATGGAAAACCTGCCTTGGGCTGCATAAATGGAAACTGCATTGAAAAAGTGACACTCAGGCATTTGGTGCCACAAAGTGAAATCATGAAACTTTGATATTCACATGCTCGGTCAGACGCTTTCCATTTAGCAATACATGTAAAACATTGCACAATTAATTCATAGCTTGAATTAAATGTGTTTAGTTATATACCCGCATTTACAGTACGGCGCATCATGTCGCAAGGAGTCACAGATACGTCAGTATTACTGACGTATCTGTCGTCACAAAAGTGGTGCATTGATGGGGCGTGTCTGAAAACAGACGCAACTCCAGCAATATGTCTTTTTACATGGGGCAAGCCCCATGTGAAAGGTCCTGTGTCACCCTTAGGCCTGCCATGAGGCAGGCGTAAGGTTTTGACGCAATGGGTCCTAGAAGTGGCGCACTGAAATCTTATAAATTTCAATGCGCCACTTCTACGAGGCTGTGATGCGGGGGAATGCCCACCCCGCATACATTATACCTGACGCAGGTATAATGTAGCGCAGGGGTTTACAAAGTGACGCATCTGCCTAGATGCGTCACTTTGTCAATATGACGCAACGTGGCGCATTATTTACGCCGCTGCAGTGTCACAAAAAGTGACGCAACAGTGTCGTAAATGTGATGCAGGACTTCATAAATAAGGCCCACAGTCTCAACAAGGGTGTGGGACTTCTCGGGAGAAGTGATTGAACTCATAAAAGGATTTGAGCCAATGCGTATACGAGTGCTGAGTTTCCAAGAACACCACAGTACAATTTGACTCCTGAAACTATAGCAGGCATCACACCTGTAATTAAGTCCATGATTGGGCAGGGCATATGGAAGGAAATCTTGGGGAGTCCATGTAACTCCCCTATAATGGGCATACAGAAACCTTGTGGGAAATATCGCTTTGTCCAGGATTTGAGGAAAATGAACAACATAGTGGTTCCTTGTTGTCCAGTGGTAAGGAATCCATCAGTGATCCTGTTCCAAATTCAATGCGAAGTTGAGTGGTTCACAGTGATTGGTCCCTACCAGGCATTCTTCTCGAATCTCCTTCATGAGAAGAGCCAATTTTTATTTGCTTTCCACCTGGGAAACCATGTCTAAACGTGGTGTTGTATCCTTCAAGGTTATACCGAAAGTCTGGCTATTTTCAATCAGATCTTGAAGGAGAATCTTGAGTTCTTGGTTTTGCCCTGTAACTCAGCTCTAGTCCAGTATATTGCTGATCTTTTGATCGCCTTGAATACTAGGAATGCCTGCAGGGACGATATGATTGCATTACTGAATCACCTGGCTGAGAATGGACATAAAGTAACCCAGGGAATAATACTTCGCTACGCTCACGGAGCTTGCAAAGTTTGTGCTACTACGCAGCGTAGCAGCAGTAAAATAAACACATTATAATGCTTTGATAAAGCAACTTTCTATGCTAAAAAGCATATAACCAATTCACAAAAATGAACTTTGACAATAAAATATCAAGCAATGAGAGAGGTGATGATTTTGGAGTCCCCCCTAACCTATGAGGAGGACCAAGCAGATGCCTTGAACACAAAAAGCATATCATGTGAACGATTCAATGGTGGTCCCTTCCTCCTAGGACCACCCCAAGCACAGTTATGGGCAAAAATACAATCCCAACCAAAGGCCCTGCAAAGCATTATGGGACGAGATTAGCAGTGGGCAGTGAATATTATAGTGTCCAATATCAAAATAATTCTACAAAGAGCTGCAGTTCAACTAGTCGTTACTAGATGTCCCTCACGAGTCAAATGCAAAAGCATTGAAATTATTAATACATCAAGCTGCAGTTCCACTAGTCGTTACAAGATGTCCTCACGAGTCAAATGCAAAAGCATTGAAACCCTTTCATGAAGCTTTTGCATTTGACTCGTGAGGGACATCTAGTAACGACTAGTGGAACTGCAGCTCTTTGTAGAATTATTTTGATATTGGATACTATAATATTCACTGCCCACTGCTAATCTCGTCCCATAATGCTTTGCAGGGCCTTTGGTTGGGATTGTATTTTTGCCAATAACTGTGCTTGGGGTGGTCCTAAGAGGATGGGACCACCACTGAATGGTTCAAAAGATGTGTTTTCAAGGCATCTGCTTGGTTCTCTCCCTAGGTTAGGGAGGATCCCAAAATCATCACCTCTCTCACTGCTTGATAATTTATCGTTTTCATTTATGTGTAGTAACTATATGCATTTTTAGCATATAAAGACAGAGATCTTTATTTTATCTTAACTTGCACTGTACAAGATGCTTTTGGCAATTATTGTACAGTGCAGTCAAGCACACAGCTCCGCACTATGCAATGTGCATAGCTACGTGTAGTTGAAAATGTACTTCACATACCTACGTGAAGTGCTACTACGCAAACTACGCCCAGGCTTAACATAAAGGGCCATATTATCAAGAACCTCGCAAACATTATCGCTGCTTTAGCGGCAGGAAACTGCCGCTAAAGCGGCGATAAGGGGCTTGATAATATGCCCTAGAGAATTCCAATAGAAGCCTAGGTTCTGGTGTCAAGGACATCAAACCTGGGCTTCTATTGGAATTCTCTAGGGCATATTATCAAGCCCCTTATCGCCGCTTTAGCGGCAGTTTCCTGCCGCTAAAGCGACGATAATGTTTGCGAGGTTCTTGACAATATGGCCCAAAGTGTCCCCGAGGAAGCTCCAGTATTGCTTGAATAAGGTTCAGTACTTGGGGCATCAAATTGAGAAAGGCAAGAGAAAGGTGTGACCAGATAGAGTGATGGTTATCATGCAGATGAATCTGCCTCACACTCAGAAGTAAGTCAGGATGTTTTTGGGATTAGTGGGGTACTACCGACAGTAGATTCCCAATTTTTTGCTGATGCCGAAACCCCAGCAGATGTGACGCACAAGGATGTGTCCTCACTGGTAGCCTGGGACAACAATTGTTTGCTTGCCTTTCTGGAGTTGAGAGAATGCTTGTGTCGCGCCAGGGCTTTAGGAATGCCTGATTACAACAATGCGTTTTCACTCTTTTGCCATGAGAGGGAAGGTTGTACACTTTCGGTACTCACCCAATTGCATGGTAGTGCCCGTGGACCTGTGGTCTGTTTCTCTTCTATATTGCCCGGATGTCTCAAATCCATTGCAACAACAGATGTCCGTATCGAACGATGTGAGAGCACTGTGATGGGTCATCCTTTAACTGTTTATGTCTCTCACAACAGATTGACAAAGTACGAGCAGGTCATTCTGGCTGCTGACAATGTTACCCTGAAGTGTTGCTCTATGTTAAACACTGCCACCTTGTTACATGCTCCAAATGTTGAAGGGGAGGAGGTTGAAGACCACCACGACTGTCTTGATATTACTGAACTATGGATGGACCAAACCTCACCCTAACATTGTCGATGAGCCATTGTCTGACCCTGATTACATTCTGTTTGTTGATGGCTCATTTCTGAGAGCCAATAAAAGAAATCTGAGAGGAGCTTTTGCTGTCTGTACTGGTTCTGGAGTAGTGGAAGCTGCTTGGCTACAAGGAGTTCATTCCACACAGGTGGCTGAAATCATTGCTTTGACCCGTTGATGCAGTGTGTCAGAACAACTCCGAGTCACAATTCACACTGATAGCCAATAAGGATTTGGTGTGGTTCATGACTTTGGACAGCTGTGGTCTCATAGGGGATTCATGACTTCATCTGTGTCCCCCATCAGAAATGGGAGGCTTGAAACAATTGTTAGAGGTATTACATTTACCAAAGGCAGTCACCATTGTGACGTGCTCAGCGCACTGCAAAGAGAATGACTATTAACCTTGGGCATAATACTTGGCTACGCCCACAGAGCATGCAAAGTTTGTGCTACTATACACTACAGTGAATAACAGTGCTAATTGACATAGCGTAGCAGTAGTAAAATAAACACCTTCAAATGCTTTGATAAAGCTATTTTCTATGCTAAAAAGCATATAACCAATTCACAAAAATGAACTTTGACAATAAAATATCAAGCAATGAGAGAGGTGATGATTGTGGAGTCCCCCCTAACCTAGGGGGAGGACCAAGAAGATGCCTTGAACACAAAAAGCATATCATGTGAACGATTCAATGGTGGTCCCTTCCTCCTAGGACCACCCCAAGCACAGTTATGGGCAAAAATACAATCCCAACCAAAGGCCCTGCAAAGCATTATGGGACGAGATTAGCAGTGGGCAGTGAATATTATAGTGTCCAATATCAAAATAATTCTACAAAGAGCTGCAGTTCAACTAGTCGTTACTAGGTGTCCCTCACGAGTCAAATGCAAAAGCATTGAAATTATTAATATATCAAGCTGCAGTTCCACTAGTTCTTACTAGATGTTCCTCACCAGTCAAATGCAAAAGCATTGAAAGCCTTTCATGAAGCTTTTGCATTTGACTCGTGAGAGACATCTAGTAAGGACTAGTGGAACTGCAGCTCTTTGTAGAATTATTTTGATATTGGATACTATATAATATTCACTGCCCACTGCTAATCTCGTCCCATAATGCTTTGCAGGGCCTTTTGTTGGGATTGTATTTTTGCCAATAACTGTGCTTGGGGTGGTCCTAAGAGGATGGGAGCACCACCGAATCGTTCAAAAGATGTGCTTTTTGTTTTCAAGGCATCTGCTTGGTTCTCTCCCTAGGTTAGGGAGGATTCTAAAATCATCACCTCCCTCACTGCTTGTTATTTTTTTTACCTTCACTTTTGTGAAATAACTATATGCATTTTTAACAGATAAAGATAGAGATATTTATTTTATCTTAACTTGCACTGTGCAAGATGCTTTTGGCAATTATTGACAGTGCAGTTAAGCACACAGCTATGCACTACGCAATTTGCATAGCTACGTGTAGTTCAAAATGTGCTTCGCGTAGCTACGTGAAGTGCTACTATGCAAACTATGCCCAGGGTTAGTCTTTTCACATGGGACTGGGTTTTCCGACACACTCCAGCAATGCCTCATTTTTGCACCACCAGATACATCAGAATTCCTGACGGATCTGTAAATCCTTGCACCGTGTTGTAAATATGGCTCATCCATGGTGTCGTAAGGACAGCGCTATGAAAAGTGAAGCATTGCTGTTTTTGCCCAGCGATGCGTCACTTTTCATAAATGAGGCCCTAAAGATGTAGCGGTACATATATTCAACATAAAGGGTTGACGCAACGCAGGGCAGCGAGAAACATTGCTGTGCTGCTTTGCATCAACAAGAGAGAGCAAAACTGCACCATATCTCCAAAGAAGTGGTTCAGGTCTGCTCTCTGCTTGTGCTAGCGCATTTTCTGCAGCCATGTGCTAAGGCAGGCACACTTATGCCATAGTGCAGGGGTGCCTGCGATGTGGTCAGTATAGTGTTTGTGCACAAAAACTATAATGTAAGGCAATTTCCTCTTTGCATTTGTGCTGCAGAATGCAGCAACGTAAAGAGGCAAACAAGTGGAGAAATTAAAACATTTCCCCTTGTAATGGCAGCCTCAGGGAGGCGCAGGATTTTGGTGCAAATCCATGTCTACAAGTGTTTGTAGATATGTATTTGCGTCAAAATCTATGGGTGGATACACAGGAATGCCCTTTTGATGCAAAATAGCGCAAGCAGAGCATTGCGCTATGTTGCCATACTTTTGGTCACAAGCCAACACAAATCGTGATTTGCTTTGGTTTGTAAATACCAACTAAGCATTTGGGTGTCATATACTATCGCACACAGCTAAGTATTCTGCAGCTATTTCTAGATGTCCGTGCAGAATTTTATTGTCTGGAATTTATATCACCGCTCACAAAAAACACTTACTTGAACCTATCCCTTTGACCTTTTACCTGCGAAGGGGAAAGGTCATATTAGTCAAAATACATACATGGTGCAATTGGCATGTGTGTATATATGAATGTATGTGCTTTTCAGAGTACGTGCTGTGAATGGGGGTGTGTGCAGGTATGTGTGTAGGTGCTTGTGAATGGTAGGTGTATGTGTGGGTGCAGAGACAGAATATCGAGTCATAAATATCGAGTTGCCCAAATATCGAGTTATAAATATCGTGGGTCAGAAATGTCGGCAGCAAGAATATCGATTTAAGGTAAGTAATATTGATTTTAAAATTATCGAACTGTTTAATATTGTTTGCAAAAATATAGTTGTTAAAAATATAGGGGCATATTAGCAAGACCGGCGATAAAATTATCGCCGTTTTAGCGGCAGGAAACTGCCGCTAAAACGGCGATAATGGGCTTGCTAATATGCGTTATAGAATTCCATCGAAGCCCAGGTTAGATGTCTGCACATCTAACCTGGGCTTCTATTGAATTCTATAACGCATATTAGCAAGTCCATTATCGCCGTTTTAGCGGCAGTTTCCTGCCGCTAAAACGGCGATAATTTTATCGCCGGTCTTGCTAATATGCCCCATAGTTTTTATTATTGTTATGTATTTTAGTATATATTTTATATGTATGTGATGCATGTTATATTCCTATGTGATGCATGTTATATTGCACACGTTGGAGGCAGCAGCAACGGGTGCAATACTATAACCAGTTGCAAGATGCCCCTATTGACTCAGCAGTGATGGAGCGGGGGTTCTTGAATGTCAAACACCGGCTGGAATCGTCATACAAACCCCGTCACTGGTCGTATGGACCTTTGTTTGTTGGTGTGGAGAGAAATATAGAAGCAATCATTTGAATACATTTCCATACACAGTGGAGTCCAATGGGTCTCCACAGGAAACGACCAGGAGAATTGCAATGAATTTAAAAGATTTATTAACAAAATGTAATCAAATTAATGTTGTTAATTCATTAAGTAGTCAGAATTTAAGCATCATCATTACAATGTTAAATGCTCTAGAAGCTGATATTTTAGCATAATGAAAAATAAGACAAGAACAATAACAACATAAAGCATACAGGATGTCCCAAAAGTGTGTTCCATGAAGGAAAATTCCCTAGTCCAAATAATGCAATTGTGCAATCGGTTAGACAAATAAGGCAATGTGTCAGTTTCAGAACCTAAGTAAAGATCGCTGATGAGAGAATAAGAATGCTTAGACAGGAAGCTTTTGCACTCGGGTAGTGGAGATTAGCAGAGGCAAGAAAGGTCTTCTCAGCTCGAAGTCAGCAAGCATCTCCTCTCTAGTCTAAGGAGCTCATAACATCTCAATACATTTTTGCTAAATTCGAGTTTTAGCACACCTGAAGGCCTGGGAGTAGGTGAACTCCCGTCTTTCTCAGGACAACACAATGGTCCATACATTGCAACTTCCTTGAGATGTTACTTCGGACAGACTGTCTAATACAGTCATCTCTTCCCACGAGTCACTCTCCCATCCTGGCACATCTTCTTTTCGATGAGAATCTAACTATCAGTCATCTAATACATAACAATATACTATTCTCTAGCTAACAAAGGTGTCTGGAAAACAGCATCTGCATGCAAGACACACAATGTACAAAACAAGCAGAATGGAATGTCAGGCCTTTCAGCTCTAATCGTGTAAAATACGACATTCAAAATGGCAGTAAAAGCATACCTAACTTTAGTTGTACAGCATGTGAACTTGGATACTGCTTGCAATGGCTAAGTGCGGTCACCTATTCCAATTTATGAATTTATTATGCACACACATTGTATGTGTTAGTTCTGACAATATAAATTTATGCTCCTCTGATTTCCCCCCTCTAATTGGCTAGAATAGCCATCACACCACACACAAATGAACCTTCAATGACACCTCATTACTCTGCTTAGTCCAACACTTTATGTTTTGAGTTCTGCAACTCCTTTGTCTCTTTGCAAGCCTTATACTTTCTTTCCTCCATTTCTATTTCCTCCATTCTATGTTTTCTCCCTTCCCCTGCTATCTTTCTTACTTTCAAACATCTAAATCCCATATACAAAACAAATATGCAAACTAAGCAAAAGCCAGTAATAGGCCTCAATACAGTCCCTACAAATCCACTACCAATACTTCCAAGACATGTCCAATGGCAGAAATTCCATTTCCTAAGGTTTCAAGAACACTTTCTGTTTTTAAGTCTTCTAATTCAGGCTTAAACGTAGAAATGTTCTTCGCAAATTCCTCTATTAGCTCCTATTGGGGATGTAAGTACAGCAGTGCTGCACATTCAGCATTGCTGCACTTTCAGCATCTTACAGACTCCTCATTTCTTTGCTAACAATATATTTAAAGCTAGTTTATCTTGCAAGACCATAGACCAAATAGCTACAAATTAAGGGCCTCATTTACAATATTTTGACGCACTGCAGCATAGCAAGCCTTCCTGCTGTGCTGCCGTGCATCAAAATTAAAGGACAGGAATGTGCAGTATCTACAAGATACGGCGCATTCCTGTCCTTCTCCCCTGCGTCAACGCACAAATAGTAGCCATGCGCCAACGCAGACATCATTGTGTCATATTGCAAGGGTGCCTGCATTGCGGGGATGATTGTTCCTTCCTGCAAAAAAACAATAAATGATGGCATCAGGAAACAATGAGGAGAAATAAAAGCATTTCTCCTCATTGCACCACTCCTATGCTTTCACTGGGGAGGTGTAGGATTCTGACTCATTACCAGCTTTACAAAACATTGTAAATCTGGGAATGTGTCAGGTTCCATGGATGTTGCGTGGTACCACACACAGCAACACCCATGGAACGCCCCTTTCATGCAGAGTAATGGGTGAAAGGGGCCCAAATTTACAAGGCCATGAAAAGTCATGCAGAGTGACTTGATGTGGCCCTGTAAATATGGGCAAGCCCATTACGCTGCTGGTGCGTCGAAAAAGTGATGCACCGGTGGCGCAACAGGCTTGTAAATGAGGCCCTCAGTGTCTACTACAAATAAAGCACCAGAAGTACTAGTGGCAGGTTTTCCCCCTACTGTAGAAAGCTTTCAAATCTTCTCTTTGTTTCTTTGCTTAAGACTACTCCTACTGTGCGAATAATGGCGCCAAAACTATCTGCTACTAAATGTGAACCATCATTAGTAATACGACTAGATCTGTTAGGTGGATCCTTTTCAAAAGCATCTAATCTATCCATACGATACATCTTTGGAAACATTAAAACTAGGAAACATGCATCCTCCATGTCCGAGGAAAGCTGAAAATAGGCATCCTGTCAACACACATAAAAGACTCCAGGAATAATGGGACATCAAGGTAAGAATCTGAGCAGACCCCTCCCTAAATTTCAAATGTATGCTCATATCCATCTATACCCATATATCGATTTCTAGTGTGGCTACTCCTTTTATGAATGGACAAAGTTGCTTTCTGTTGTTTGTCTGATTTCAACTTTAGATATACCCTCCTTTCTCTGTACTCATCCTCATCCTTCTTCCACTCATTCTTTAAAACATCCTCACTCTCTGTTACCCTATGATACATTTGAGCTCTCCCTCTTCTAAAGTCTGAATGCTTTTCTTTTCTAGTGGATTCATTGAGCATGTCAAATTGCGTTCATGTGCCTTAACACTGTCAATCTGACACGGGGGACTAAAGAAGTACTTAACTGTCTCCATATCTACGGCTCGTGGATAAGGGTTCAATCTCTTATTAGGGGGAACTTCTGAAAGAATAAGATTATAATTAGAAAAATAACACTCAAGTCTTTCTGTCTATAAGCTAAGCAATATACTACAGGTGATTCCATATGAAAGTGGAATTTGGTGGTAGGTTACATCCTCAGTAGCCGAGGCAGGTAAATGTGCACAGATGTAGCAATCTTTAGCATCTATGGCGGGTGTGAATTCTTCCATTAATCTAGCAGGAGTGTAACCGACACCCTCGCAGCCCCCAGCAGAGCAGGAGGCCCGGCCTCGACGTCCAAATCTGATGGGGTCCCTCAGCATGTCTGCTTGTAAATGTGTGTTTACTGCATTTCAAAACTGTGCTTCCCTGTGCACTATGCTGGCGTTGCCAGATTTCTGCCTGAAGAGAAACAAAATCACAACCTGATAGTTTCTCTTTCAGGCAGAGCCTGTGTGTGACGCAGAAACCCTAATTGGAGAGTGGAAGACCCCGCCCCCCACCCCCCTGAGATTATTACAAAGCAGGAAGCGAGAGGCGCACAGAACTGGTCAGGTAAGTGATGACAACAGTACATTGTTGTGAGAAAGTCATCCTCTTGGCCCTGATGACCCCCATTTTTTGATTGACACTGGTCGTAACTGACTCTGATTGTGCTCTGGGCTCTCCTTATCAGACCCAGGGCAAGTGCTCTGCTTTAAAGGTATATAGTGGTTAGGTATCATTACAATTATATGCAAATTCGACTATGAAATTAAAGGTACTTCCAAAGTGGTAATCTACCTTATTTTTACATATAAGTCACCCCTAAGGTCTACCGGAGAGGTAGAGGGCCATGTAACTATAAGCAGTGACATTATACAAGATGTGTTACTTATATGCCCTGGTGAGGGAAAACTGTCAATTTAGTTCTTTCCCATTGTAGATAACTAGCTCCACAGGCTAGCATGGGAATATTTTAAGAAAGTATAAATATTGAAAGGAAAGAGCCGGAAATGTCATTTAAGGACTTAAAATGATAGTAATGATAAATTTGACAACTTGCCACTGTTAGATTTCTAATAACTATTACATAAAATAAGTTATAGACCTTTCTTCTCTGTAAGCCAAAATCCAGCCTTCCAGCTGCCCTATCCTGATTGGCCAGCCTCTGCCAGGCTGAGACAAGCTGTTTTAATGAGGTGTGAAGTGGCCTGATTCGGGACAAAGGATTTCCTGAGGAGAACTGAAACTGCAGAAGCAGAGAGCAGGAAAAGAGTCGGGTCACCAAACTGGTCTTCAAAGGACAAATGACACTTTGGGACAGCACAGGTACACCCCCCACATCCTGCGTCGCCAGCCACCCATGAGCCCCTGTAATTAGATTAGTGAAGGGGCTGGAAGGGGAGGGCTACAGAATCTTAGTTAAGCCATTGGGTTGACTTTGCCACATCGAACTCTTCAGGAGAGACTTTCTCATTTTTGGATTTTTGGAAGAATGGTGCTTTTTGGGACAAGAATATGCATCACTTTGGAGGAAGTGGTCATACACTTGGGTACCAACCTGCATCCAATTGGTCAGGGGTGCCTCCCTGCCTGACGCCCAGGAACACAGCATAAATTTGGAAGAGTTGCCAAGCAACTCAGATCTGCTGACAGAAACTATAAAAAGAAGAAGGACTGCCCTGCTGGAAACTTGATCTGCACCCCAAAGGCCTGCACTCTTTAGGACTGCACCTGCTGCACATTCTGGGACTACAGCTTAAGGACTTTGCCTTGCTTCATTAAGGCAAAAGGATTAAGGAGTGGATTCCCTGCAAGCTACAGGTTAACTGAGCCCACCTGAATCATCTATATACTAAGAAGTCCCAATCCTGGAGTGCGTCCAGTGGACTTTTAAGGATTTGTCCAGGTGCATTGTGGGAATTGTTGTCCCAACATCCCAAGGACCATATCAGAGATTCTAGACCCCTGGATTGATGTTGTGGACACTTTGAACCCTCAAGGAGAACTTCTGGAAGAGGTTTCAGACGTTTGGAGAAGTTTGGACCAACTTTTGGAAAATGTTCCATAAGTTAAGCCTGCCTGCTCGTTAGGGTTGAGCAACGGTATAATTTATTGAGACCATGACTGAACCTCTTACTGTGTTTGTGGCCTTATTACTAGTGGTAGGTCCCTACTTATCACTACTAATAAACCACTTTCCAACAATTGTTTTTGTTCTTTTTGATATCATGGCCTTAATTAGATAAAAATAACGTCTTTTTTGTTATATGTCGGGCTCACACTATCGTGCATGTGTCAAAGATTGCCCAATAATTCTATAGTTTAAAACTGAGCCCCTAGTAGCTTACTCCAGGTGCATTTTATGTAGTCCAAGCCTTTACTGTGCTCAGTGTCACAGGATCATTTTCTAACCATGGAGAATAAATGCAACACCTTCGGCAGAGGTGTATTCATTGACATACACACTCTCTATCTCACTCGCTCCTTGTCAAAGAACACATCTTTCAGTGTATACTAGCTTATTGAAAGCTACTTTGCATTCAGGGACTCATGAGTTTCACACTTTTCTATTTGCCTTCAGTATGTGATTAAAAAGTTCCCATTTGCAAAGTCATTTTGGATAAAACTCCACAGCTGTCAAGGGTGGTGTAAATAGGAGGCAGCGACAAAATTAACACCACAGAAAACCTGGTCTTACCCTGGCGCAACGAGGAGAAATGCTTTATTTCTTCCCGTTTTTGCTGCTTCCATGTGTGCTGCCTTGTGCAGCACACATAGAAACAGCAAAACACCAGTGATTGCGTATGTGCAGGAAGGTATCCCTTCCTGCACATAAACAATAAAAAAAATTACGTTTGGCAACTTCTTCTATGTGTGCTGCATTAAGCAGCACACACAGAAGTTTCAAAACGCCATGAATGATTGTTTATGTGCAGGAAGGGTGACCTTCCTGCGCATACACAATCATTTCCCCCAACGCAAACACCCTTGCACTACGGTGCAAGGGTGTCTGCGTTGGCGCTAGGCAGCTGAACTCAGCGCCAGTGCTAGGGGAAATGCAGGGGTGTGCCGTATTCTTGTGAATACGGTGCATCCCTGCGTTTTCATTATGGGGAAGCGTGGCGTTAGCAATGCTTGCTTAACACCATGCTGCTCCATTCTGTTGTGAATATGCCCCTATGTATCCACTCACAGATCCAGTCAGACAGTTGTATACTTACTTACTTACAAATGCA
The DNA here is from genome assembly GCA_963921515.1 of Calotriton arnoldi. Taxonomy (NCBI): domain Eukaryota; kingdom Metazoa; phylum Chordata; class Amphibia; order Caudata; family Salamandridae; genus Calotriton; species Calotriton arnoldi. Next base: position 53,068 of record CAWUFW010021621.1, read on the forward strand.
CAAAGGCACTCATGCATGCAGTCATAGATTACACTGAAAGACTTATTATACACTGTGTTATAGAGATATTAAGGGAGTTATAGATGCTATTATAGAGTCATTTAGATAGTAATGTGTTCAGTGTGTTGGTTATATCCATTTTGCAGTTATAAGTTTTGAATGTGGTGGTGGCTATCGAATGTCTGCTTTTATGTTGTCATTTTGCGACGTATACGAGGTGATCGCGAGTACCAAGGCTATGGCAATGCCCGGTGTCACCGCAAAAATGGAAAATTGGTTTTAAAGATTAATTTTATACAAACTACCTAGAAAAATATGATTTTAAACAGTGTACTAATAAACCCCTAGTGTCTAAATACTGTAAAATGTGAACATATATGTGTTTTACACTTTATAAAAAAAGGTGCACTCATTTAGGTTACCAACGTCATCGCGATTCTCCGAGTACTCGCAAACACGGAAAATGGTTGTAAAAAATGGTTATACAAACTCCCTATAAAAATATGACTAACTAGTGTAGTAATAAAGCCCTAGTCAGTGTCTAAAATACTGTAAAATGCGTGCATATATGTGTTTTAAAAAGGCGCGATCGTCGCTGTTACCAAAGTCATCCTGACTCGGAAAGAAGGGTTCAAATTAACCCTCACGAAGCATGCAAAGTTTGTGCTACTACGCAAACTGCACGTAGCAGAGTGAATAACTGTGCTAATCAACGTAGCGTAACAGGAGTATAATAAACTCCTTTAAATGCTTTGATAAAGCAATTTTTTATGTTAAAAAGCATATAACTAATTCACAAAAATGAATTTTGACAATAAAATATCAAGCAATAAGAGAGGTGATGATTTTGGAGTCCCCCCTAACCTAGGGGGAGGACCAAGCAGATGTCTTGAACACAAAAAGCATATCATGTGAACGATTCAATGGTGGTCCCTTCCTCCTAGGACCACCCCAAGCAGAGTTATGGGCAAAAATACAATCCCAACCAAAGGCCTGCAAAGCATTATGGGACGAGATTAGCAGTGGGCAGTGAATATTATAGTGTCCAATATCAAAATAATTCTACAAAGAGCTGCAGTTCAACTGGTCGTTACTAGGTGTCCCTCACGAGTCAAATGCAAAAGCATTGAAATTATTAATACATCAAGCTGCAGTTCCACTAGTCGTTACAAGATGTCCCTCACGAGTCAAATGCAAAAGTATTAAAAACCTTTCATGAAGCTTTTGCATTTGACTCGTGAGGGACACCTAGTAACGACTAGTGGAACTGCAGCTCTTTGTAGAATTATTTTGATATTGGATACTATAATATTCACTGCCCACTGCTAATCTCGTCCCATAATGCTTTGCAGGGCCTTTGGTTGGGATTGTATTTTTGCCAATAACTGTGCTTGGGGTGGTCCTAAGAGGATGGGACCACCACCGAATCGTTCAATAAGATGTGCTTTTTGTTTTCAAGACATCTGCTTGGTTCTCTTCCTAAGTTAGCGAGGATACCAAAATCATCACCTCTCTCACTGCTTGTTATATTTTTGTTTTCACTTTGGTGAAATGACTATATGCATTTTTAGCATATAAAGACAGCGATATTTATTTTATCTTAACTTGCACTGTACAATATGCTTTTGGTAATTATTGTGCAGTCAAGCACACAGCTACGCAATTTTGCATAGCTATGTGTAGTTGAAGCTGTACTTCACGTAGCTACGTGAAGTGCTGCTACGCAAACTACGCCCAGGCTTAGTTCAAACACAGTTTCTTAAAAAACGTACTAGAAAATTATGTGTACAAACATGTTTTTTAAGCGGTGATGTAGTTAGTAATGTTTGTATTGTTGTAATACTTAGAATGAATTTTTTAAGTTAACATTTTTTAATGTGGTTGTGGTAGTTGAATGTCTGCTTTTGTTTTGCAATTTCGCGACATGATTCCGATCATCGCGATGTCGTCCTGAATTTCAAAAATTCTCCCAAAAAATATTTCACAAGAAAATGAAAAGTTTGGGCTCTTGGATGGCTTTGTGTTGAGAGTCTGTATACAATTCACTTAAAAAATCAAAGGTTACATGGACATTATAGTTAGGAATTAACATTTAAAAAAATCTTAGAAATTCATTGAAAAAACCAAAGGTTACGGGAACCTTATAGTTAGGAAACAGAATTTTAAAAAAACCTTAGAAACTCACTGAAAAAAAACAAAAACTACAGGGATGTAATAGTTAGACTGACATTTCACTTGTACAAAACTAACCCTGGGCATAATACTTCAGCAGCAGTATAATAAACACCTTCAAATGCTTTGATAAAGCAATTTTTTGCTAGGGGGAGGACCAAGCAGATGCCTTGAACACAAAAAGCATATCATGTGAACGATTCAGTGGTGGTCCCTTCCTCCTAGGACCACCCCAAACACAGTTATGGGCAAAAATACAATCCCAACCAAAGGCCCTGCAAAGCATTATGGGACGAGATTAGCAGTGGGCAGTGAATATTATGGTGTCCAATATCAAAATAATTCTACAAAGAGCTGCAGTTCAACTAGTCGTTACTAGATGTCCCTCACGAGTCAAATGCAAAAGCATTGAAATTATTAATACATCAAGCTGCAGTTCCACTAGTCGTTACTAGATGTCCCTCATGAGTCAAATGCAAAAGCATTGAAACCCTTTCATGAAGCTTTTGCATTTGACTTGTGAGGGACATCTAGTAACGACTAGTGGAACTGCAGCTCTTTGTAGAATTATTTTGATATTGGATACTATAATATTCACTGCCCACTGCTAATCTCGTCCCATAATGCTTTGCAGGGCCTTTGGTTGGGATTGTATTTTTCCCAATAACTGTGCTTGGGGTGGTCCTAAGAGGATGGGACCACCACCGAATCGTTCAAAAGATGTGCTTTTTGTTTTCAAGGCGTCTGCTTGGTTCTCTCCCTAGGTTAGGGAGGATCCCAAAATCATCACCTCTCTTACTGCTTGTTAATTGATAGTTTTCACTTTTGTGAAATGACTATATGCGTTTTTAGCATATAAAGACAGAGATATTTATTTTATCTTATCTTAACTTGAGCTGTGCAAGATTTCTTTAGCAATTATTGTACAGTGCAGTCAAGCACACAGCTACCCCCAGGGTTATACAAAACCAGAGAAATTCAGCAGTTTATAGTTAGGTTAGCTAACTATAACTTGCGCCCTGTGATACCCTGCTTATGACCTCACATATTGCATCACTCATGACATGATCAGTGACATCACTGATGACATCTTAAATGATATCAGTGATTACATCATTCAGTGGCTGTTTGTTGTGGGTGTATAAGTGAGTGACTAGGTGTCTCAATTAATGTATAGGTAAGTGACTGGTTGTATAAATGAGTATATCTGTCTGTCAGTTCATGTCTAAGTGGGTGTATGAGTGTGTGTTAGTGGGTGATTGATTGGTTGTCTGACTACCTCTATGGTTGTCTGGGTGTCTGTGTGAAGAGGTGTGTGACTGCCTATATGGATGAGTGAGTCACTGGCTGTATGGGGTACTGGGAGCGTGTCTGAGAAGCTGTATGGGTGAGTGAGTGTCTGTATGGCTGTGTCGGTGATTGAGTGCATGTGTCAGTATGGGTGAGTAACTGGGTATATGAAAGGCAGTATAGGTGAGTGATGGGGTATATGAGTGACTGTATGCGTGAGTGAGTGAATATGAGAATGGCTATATGGATGAGTGTGTGCTTCTGTCACTAACTGTATAAGTGAGTGAGTATGTGTTACTATTTGTATCAGTGAGTGTGTGTTTGTGTAACTGTTTGGGTGAGAAAGTGGCTGTGTGATTCTATTGGTGAGTGTATAGGTGTGTGAGTAGTTCTATGGCTGACTCACTCAGTGTGTGGGTGCCTGTATGGGTGTATGAGTGGATATGTCAATGGCTGTATTAGTGAGCGAGTAGGTGTATAAGTGGCAGTATGGGTGAGCGAGTGGATGTGTGTGTAGATCTATGAATCAGTGAGTGGGTGTGCAAGTACTGGTAGGGCTCTATGAATGGGTTTGTGATTGTTGTGTGGGAGTGGAGTAGGTGAATAAAAGATTCTATAGGGGTGTGAGTGAGTACGTCAGAGATGCTGTGGATGATGTCATCACTGATGTCATCAGTGATGTCATTTGAAATGTCGGATCAGTGATGTCATCAGTGATGTCACTGACCATGTCATAAGTGATGTAATATGTGAGGTCATAAGCAGTGCATTGCAGGGGCGCGAGTTATAGTTAACTCAGGTAACGGCTGAATTTCTCTGGTTTTGTCTAAGTAAAATCTGACCCTAACTATAACATCCCTGTAACCTTTGGTTCTTTTAGTGAATTTCTAAGGTTTTTTAAATTGTATTTGCGAACTATAATGTCCCTGTAACCTTTGTTTTTTTCAGTGAATTTCTAAGGTTTTTTTAATGCTAATTCCTAACTATTACGTCCCTGTAACCTTTGTTTTTTTTAGTGAATTTTCAAGGTTTTTAACTAGCAGTCACGTTTGCTGAGTGGTGGAGAAAGGGGCTGGGCCTCCGACCAGCATTCAGGAATTCCGCTGTGTAGGATTTACGGGAGGTACCAGGAGGGCTTCTTGGCCCCCAAGGTCCCTCTGGAACCAAGTGGACTTTATCCCCCAACTAGTAGTGCACCGGAAGGCACATTTGCAGAGTGGTGGAGAAAGGGGCATGGCCTCCGACAACTTCTCAGCAATCCTTCTGTGTGAGACTTACTGGAGGTAAAGGGAGGTAATTTGCCCCCAAGGACGTCCTTGGGGGCCAACTACCCCTCCTGTTATCTCTCGCAAGTCCCACACAGTGGGTTTGCTGAGAGGGTTTCCGTGGCCACACCCTCTTTCTCCTCTACTCTGCAAACGAGCCTCCTGGCGCACTACTATTTGGGGGATGAAGTCCCCTTGGCTCATGAGGGTCCTTGGGGGCCAACTAGCCCTCCTGTTACCTCCAGTAAGGCCCACACAGCTGGATGGCTGAGAGGTGGTCAGAGGCCACACCCCCTTTCTACACCACTCTGCAAACACGCCTCCTGAACCGATGTACACCATTTAACAAAAAGAGTGCTTTCTGGACCAAGAGCTACCTTTTTGCCAATTTGGTGTAATTCCATTCAGCAGTTCGGGCTGTAGACGTGTCTAAAGTTTCCTATGGAAATTAACATGGAGAAAAAGCATTTTGGGACCCCCTTTTTGTCGGCCCCCACTTAACGGATCACTCTGAAATTTTCAAGACAGCAGCTGAAGTGAGCATGAAATTAGTTTTGAAAATTTCACGAACATTTGTCAAACGGCGTCAAAGTTATTGGCAAATAAAAAACAGCTTTTTAATAGAAATCAGGTCCTAACTATAACTACCTACTGGCAAGCGCTAATAGGTAATATATATCCACAAAACTCCCACACAGTAGAAAGACCCTGCACTTGAGGATGTCAGTAATCCACTCTTTATTGCATCACACACTTCCGATTGAAGAGACGCATTTCAGCTACTCACAGCCTTCCTCAATCTACCAGTCGCCATAGTGCTTGCTCATTATATATGCTTCTACTCATTGATATTGAAGAAATACAACTCCCATTAAGTTTCTTTGTTTGCTTGCAACCATGTACGTCATATTAAACGTTGATTTAAATACAACTTACTGCTTTAAATGTGCTTCGTTGCATCGCACTTTCATTCAATGTTTGTTCTAGTCTAAAAATGTTTATGGTTGCCACGGAGAGCATTTCTACCATCCAAGCATTTAAAATGTTGCTTCTGCCTTGCCCCTCTCTCCTTCTCATCTCTGCTTCTGAGTCCAGGGGCATGCTGGCCGTTGCATTCCTCCAAATTACGCGGTCTGCCGGATTACTTACATCCTCGAGTGCAGGGTCTCTCTGCTGTGTGGGAGTTTTGTGGCAATAAAAGGCACTGACGGCTGCGCTCTCCGTGCACCACCTGTGATTTGGTGCAAGCTGGCAGACCTGTATTCCAGGGGAGAGATGATTTGTTCATGCCATGGACCACAGTTCTCACTTAGTAAAGACTCAGGAGATGTCCAATTGTTTCTAGGTCATGAAGGGGAAGTTTGCTTATGTGAGGTACTGGAGTTAAAATGTTGCTAATTGTGAAACCAAGAGATTTCACAGAAGGGTTTGGGTCTTGTGAAAGTGGTCAAATGAGAGTTCATTCAGTAGCGTCATGTCAAGAGTGCTTTTGTTCCTTGCTTGTATTGGCTGATTCCCTAAGGCTTGTACAAATTGATAGAAATGTCTCTGCAACTGTGCACTTTTGTAGTCTCTGCCTTTCCAGCATGAATGTTGGTTTACCCCATTTGTTATATAATGTGCTATAAGATTTGCAGATTTTAACATAAATACTATTTCTGACTCAAATGGCTTAACATTCATCAAAAAGTTGCAGACAAGGTGTAACACAATAATACAATCCTAAACTCTTCGTCAAAGTTAACCTGTGGAGCATTCATTTGTAATTTGTAATATTCAGGTATAAGAGAGGTGACAATTTTAACCCAATAGAGTAGGCAACAAGGTAGAAATAATTGTTATTTCTTTGTCATTCTTCTGTTTTGCTGTGCATTCATCCAAGTTCATGTTTTCATCACAGGTATGGTTCTCAAAGCATTTGGGTGTAGAAGAATCTCAAACCTCCCAATAAGTAAGGATTTTTACGCAGTGAAGTCAGAGTGACGCAGCGAAATGTTAATTTCACTGTGCTAGATCTACGTGGCTTTTTGCACAGGAACGCCTACCCTGCATACATTATAGCTGGTGCAGTTATAATGTGATGCAGGGCTGTACAAACTGACACATTTGACCCAATGCATCAGTATATAGATATGGTGCAGTGTGGTGCACTGATTGCGCTGCTGCTGCGTAAAAAAAAAAGTTACACAGCGGCGGCACAAGGGACTTGTAATTGAGGCCCTAAGTCTTTAATTTGAACAGGTGGTTGCAGGCAGGGCCCTCAAGCTCCCATTTTGGGGGCCTGCGCCTATTTTTCATCATCAGATTTTGACCCAGAACAAAAGAGAGAAAAACAGAAAAGGGGTTAAATATAAGGAGCTCAATAAATGACAAAAAACAGTGACAAGGGGAGAAAGCAGGGTTGAGGAAGAACCTGTAACAGTGAGGTAAAGGGAAGGGAGTGTTTGGTGAAGGAAAAAAGAGGCATGAGATGGAATCAAGACAATAGAACCTTGTGACCAAGCCTGACATTCTGCAGCAGCAGTGGCGGGCTTACGACAAAAACTTGGGCACCAGCATTTACTCTTATACAAATTAAGCACTGCATACACTGGGGACTGGTCAGTAGTGCCCCAGTGCGCAGAGTTCAAAAACGTGCAGTAATATTCGCAAAACAAGCATTGGCATAGCCAATAGGTCTCGCCTTTGGGACCTTATGTGTTTAGCCAGAACTTTTGGCTATGTTGTAGAGCATTGTGACTGCTGTGCATTATGTTGAAAAGTTATAATAAAAAGTGTTAAGCATTTTTGTTACCTTTATACAAACGAAGACGACATTATATACAACAGAAAAACCAGATTAAAAAAAGATTTTAACATAAAAAATGTCTTCTGTTTTTTTTGTACTTGCACTGCTGGCAACTTCTTCCTGCCTGTACTCATGCTTGTTAGTTATAATTTTTTTTGTTATGGGGGAGCGGGACATAAATAACGGGGGAGTGGAGGTTGGAAAACAGTAATTTAATTAGAACACGAGCAGCGGACGGACACTAGGGGAGAATCAACAGATGCCAGATTCTAAGGGCAGACTGACGTGATGCTTAGGTAGTGCGCTGATGCAAAATGGTGGTGGTGAATGATGTTTGGTGCTCAGGTGGTGACACTATATGGTGTGGATTGGAGGTACGTTGTGGATTGTGGAGTTAAAATATGTTGTTTGGTGTGTAATTATGTGGTGTGTATTGGAAATGTGTGGAGTTGAATTGTGTGGCCTGGAACTGTGGTGTTGAGTGAAATTATGCTTAGTGAAATTGTGTCAAGGTGTGGAGTGCATTTATGTTGATTGGTGGTATGTGGTATAGAGTGCATTTATGTGGAGTGTATTTATGTTGCATTGAGTCGAGTGCAATTATGTGGCGTGTAATTATGTGGCACTGAGTGGTATTATGTGGAGTGTATTTATGTTGCATTGAGTAGAGAGTAATTATGTGGCGTGTAATTATGTGGTACTGAGTGGTATTATGTGGAGTGTATTTATGTTGCATTGAGTAGAGTGTAATTATGTGGCTTGTAATTATGTGGTACTGAGTGGTATGTGGGGTGTATTTGTTGCATTGAGTAGAGTGTAATTATGTGGCGTGTAACTATGTCACACTGAGTGGTATTATGTGGAGTGCATTTAATTATGTGGTGTGTAATTATGTGGTACAGTGTTATTATGTGGAGTGTATTTATGTTGCATTGAGTAGAGTGTAATTATGTGGTGTGTAATTATGTGGCACTGAGTGGTATTATGTGAACCTCTGACCCTGCTCGCAGGCAGGTCGCTCCCCACGCTGCTGCACGGCTCTGCCTGCATTGTTTTTGCCTAATCTTGTATTTTTCCCCTGTGCCTAACTTGCTTTCTTGCCCAGACTTGTTTTTATTCTTCTGTGCCTGTACTTGCTTTCTTGCCCAGACTTGCTTTTATTCCCCTGTGCCTAACTTGCTTTCTTGCCCAGACTTGTTTTTATTCCCCTGTGCCTAACTTGATTTCTTGCCCAGACTTGTTTTTTTCCCCCTGTGCCTAACTTGCTTTCTTGCCCAGACTTGTTTTTTTCCCCCTGTGCCTAACTTGCTTTCTTGCCCAGACTTGTTTTTATTCCCCTGTGTCTAACTTGCTTTCTTGCCCAGACTTGTTTTTATCCCCCTGTGCCTAACTTGCTTTCTTGCCCAGACTTGTTTTTATTCCCCTGTGCCTAACTTGCTTTCTTGCCCAGACTTGTTTTTATTCCTCTGTGCCTGTACTTGTTTTCTTGCCTAAACCTGTTTTTCCTTCCTGTGCCCAGTTCTCCCGCGGCCCCCGCCCATTTTTCCCGCCGCTGCGTCCCTGCGGCCCTGCCCCCCTGCGATCCCATTCGCCGCCCCGCTCCCGCCTCCCAGCTGCTCCTCCCTCCCACATCCCCTCATATGGAGGCCGCGCAGCGGGCGCACCGCTGACGCGCCTAAGGCGCGCCTAAGGCAAGCACGTCTGCGCCCGTCCGCGCCCAGCGCCAGGACCCCTGGACCCCGCGAACGCCATGACGCTCGACACCGCTACGATGCCAGATCCCTCCACGCACTCAACACCGGACGATCACACACCTGCTTCCTGGCCGCACAACATCAACATCGTGAAGGAACTCTCCAACCCCAGCTCCAACACCAACGACGTCCCACCCTCGTAAGACCTGTGCGACTCGCTGGCCACCTTCTTCCACCACAAGATCGCAGACATCCACGACAGCTTCAACGCCACGCCCGCCCCGACAACCACTGAGACCTCCGGCCCCACGACCACCATCCGCACCAACCGCCTGCTCTCCTGGACCAACATCAACGACGACGACACCATCAAGATCATGAACACCATCCACTCCGGATCTCCGTCAGACCCATGCCCACACCACATCTTCAACAAAGCCAGCACAGCCATCGCACCCCATCTCCAGAAAGTCATCAACACCTCCTTCGAGACAGCAACCTTCCCGGAGAGCTGGAAGGACGCCGAGATCAACGCCTTACTCAAGAAACCCAAGGCGGACCCCAAGGACCTCAAGAACTTCCAGCCCATCTCCCTGCTCCCGTTCCCGACAAAGGTCATCGAAAAGACCGTCAACAAACAACTGACCCGCTACCTCGAGGAGAACAACATCCTGGACCCTTCCCAGTCTGGGTTCCGCAGCAACGACAGCACCGAGACTGCCCTCATCGCCGCCACCGATGACATCAAGTCCCTGCTGGACAACGGAGAAACGGCGGCCCTCATCCTCCTGGACCTGTCTGCTGCCTTCGACACAGTCTGCCACCACACACTACGAACACGCCTCCACAACTCCGGGATCCAAGAGAAGGCCCTGGACTGGACCACCTCTTTCCTCTCCGGCAGAACACAGAGCGTCCGCCTTCCCCCCTTCCGCTCCGAAGCCACCGAGATCATCTGCGGCATACCCCAGGGCTCTTCCCTCAGCCCAACTCTGTTTAACATCTACATGGCACCGCTCGCCCACATCGCCCGTCGGCACGACCTCAACATCATCTCCTACGCCGATGACACCCAGCTGATCCTCTCCCTCACCAAGGACCCCCACACCGCCAAAACCAACCTTCATGAAGGAATGAAGGCCATCGCTGAATGGATGAGGAACAGCCGACTGAAGCTGAACTCGGACAAGACGGAGGTCCTCATCCTCGGATCCACCCCTTCGGCCTGGGACGACTCCTGGTGGCCGACCGCACTGGGAACCACCCCAAGACCCACCGACCACGCACGCAACCTTGGGGTCATCCTCGACTCCACCCTCTCCATGACTAAACAGGTCAACGCCGTCTCCTCCGCCTGCTTCAACACCCTCCGCATGCTCCGCAGGATCTACAAGTGGATCCCCACTGAAATGAGAAGAACGGTCACCCAGGCCCTCGTCAGCAGCAGGTTGGACTACGGAAACGCCCTCTACGCAGGAGCCTCAGCCAAACTCCTGAGATGGCTCCAACGCATCCAGAATGCCTCTGCACGCCTGATCCTCGACATCCCTCGCCGCAGCCACATCACACCCCACCTGAGAGACCTGCACTGGCTCCCGGTCAACAAGAGGATAACCTTAAAACTCCTCACCCACGCACACAAGGCACTCCACAACACCGGACCAACGTACCTCAACAGACGACTTAGCTTCTACACCCCCACCCGCCAGCTCCGCTCCGCCGACCTCGCCCTCGCCACTGTCCCCCGCTTCCGAAGAGCGACCTCCGGTGGCAGATCGTTCTCCCACCTCGCCTCCAAGACCTGGAACACCCTCCCCATCCACCTACGGCAGACCCAAGACCTGCTGACCTTCAGAAAACTCCTCAAGACCTGGCTTTTTGAGCAGTAGCAGCATTCCCCACCCCAGCACCTTGAGACCCTCACGGGTGAGTAGTGTGCTTTACAAATGATATGATTGATTGATTGATTGATGTTGCATTGAATAGAGTATAATTGTGACGTGTGATTATATGGTACTGAGTGATATTATGTGGAGTGTATTTATGTTGCATTGAGTAGAGTGTAATTATGTGGCACTGAGTGGTATTATGGGGAGTGTATGTTGTATTCAGTAGAGTGTAATTATGTGGCACTTAGTGGTATTAGTTGGAGTGTATGTTGCTTTGAGTGCAGTGTAATTATGTAGCATATAATTATGTGGCACAGAGTGGTATTGTGTGGAGTGTATGTTGCATTCAGTAGAGTGTAATTATGTGGTGTGTAATTATTAGGCACTGAGTGGTATTTGGAGTGTATGCTGCATTGAGAGCAGTGTAAATATGTAGCATATAATTATGTGGCACAAAACTTAGGCCTGCATGCCGTAAGAAAGCGAAACATGTTCGCTGGCAGAAAGCATTCCATGAACTTTAGCAGAAAACATTTACCACAACAAAGAACCTGAACCTTTTCTTCACCAATGACACTCCTCCATGTTAAACACGCCACGTGCAGAATGTATCTTGGCTCTTGGACTGTAATGCTGTTTCAGGTGTGTTTTATCTATACGTGTCGTTGGGCATTCTTTCCCCCATTACAATCCTCCCTCCATCCCACAGTGTGGTAATTGACATAGCGTAGCAGCAAAATCTTCAACACCTACATATGCTTTGATGAAGCAATTTTACATGCTAAAAAGCATATAATCAATTCACAAAAATGAACTTTGAGAATAAAATAAGAGGCAATGAGAGAGGTGATGATTTTGGGGTCCCCCTAACCTAGGGGGAGGACCAAGCAGATGTCTCGAACACAAAGAGCATATCATGATGAACGATTCAGTGGTGGTCTCTTCCTCCTAGGACCACCCCAAGCACAGTTATGGGCAAAAATACAGTCCCAACCAAAGGCCCTGCAAAGCATTATGGGACAAGATTAACAGTGGGCAGTGAATATTATAGTGTCCAATATCAAAATAATTCTACAAAGAGCTGCAGTTCAACTAGTTCTTACTAGATGTCCCTCACAAGTGAAATACAAAAGCATTGAAATTATTAATACATCAAATCAAATGCAAAAGCTTCATGAAAGGGTTTCAATGATTTTGCATTTGACTCGTGAGGGACATGTAGTAACGACTAGTGGAACTCCAGCTTGATGTATTAATAATTTCAATGCTTTTGCATTTGACTCGTGAGGGACATCTAGTAACGACTAGTTGAACTGCAGCTCTTTGTAGAATTATTTTGATATTGGACGCTATAATATTCACTGCCCACTGCTAATCTCGTCCCATAATGCTTTGCAGGGCCTTTGGTTGGGATTGTATTTTTGCCAATAACTGTGCTTGGGGTGGTCCTAAGAGGATGGGACCACCACCGAATCATTCAAAAGATGTGCTTTTTGTTTTCAAGGCATCTGCTTGGTTCTCTCCCTAGGTTAGGGAGGATTCCAAAATCATCACCTCTCTCACTGCTTGTTAATTTATTGTTTTCACTTTTGTGAAATAACTATATGCATTTTATTTTTTAGCATATAAAGACAGAGATATTTGTTTTATCTTAACTTGCACTTTAAAGGATGTCTTTGGTAATTTTTGTACAGGGCAGTCAAGCACAAAGCTACAGGGTTATTAAATACAACAACATAGTGAAGTAATACTTCTTTAACATATGTTGCATGACACTACATAATTTACCTTACCTGGTCCCATTATTTAGTCAACTCTGCTGCATAATTTGGTCCTTCCCAGCAGCAAAATTCCAGTGGTCCTTTTATATATTTTTCATTAAACAACACTGACCTTTTCAGGAGTGAAGCCTTGAAAGTCCACCACACCCAAGCAATGAGGAAAAGCAAATGGCGGTCTGCAGGGTACAAGTCCTAAAAAAGAAGTGGGGGGACTAACCTAATTAATCAGTATGCAAGTGGCATCACGGCGCGTGACATCACGGCATGACATCGCGGCGCGTGAGGCGCATGACATCACAACGTGTGACATCACAGGAAGTGGCATCACAAGAAGTGACATCCGATCTTAAGCCCTCACATATATGTTTAGCAGGTCTATCATGAGTACATTTGAGCACATTTAGAGTATGCTTGCAAACCCTCCTGATTTAGGCAGAAGATTCACACTTTTGTAAGCTTCACATAAACCAATGTTGCGTTTTTTTGTCAGTGTAAAGCTTCCTCTACCCATAGTGCTTTAAAAGAAAAAATAGTGATATTTAAATTATTACAATGCCTCCTCAGGGGTAGTAAGCTATGTAAATGCTATTTATTTTGTGCAAATACTGGGAAAGATCAACACATCTGACGTTCTTACAGGCATGCATATCTCCTAAACAGAGCCTGAACAAAGTGAAAAGCTGTCTCTCTTAAGTATGTGTGAAGTGCTAACAAGGTGTGAGCCTTTATTTCCCTCTCCTCATTTGCTTATGTGTGAGGCTCCTGACTGCTGCCAGCCTGGAGACTCGAACAAAAGGAGGCCTGATGTCCCTTCAAATCTGGCCTTTGTTATGGACCCAGCAGGAGTCAGAAATAAGAGATCCCCATCCCGTCCCCGCCTGCACGTTGTTGCCGATCGAAAGCAGATAACGTGCCGGCGCTGCTGAAAGTGTCCCGGTGTTTGGAAATTACACGGGACGAATTCAGCATCTTTTTCAGAGGGGCCTAACTTCTTGGCAGGGTGGACGACGTTCACCCTGTGAAAAAAGTGGGTGGACACCGTCAACCCGCGTGTACCCCCGACTCGTGCCCTGGCGGTCTGAGTGCATAGAAGTACACTAATACCCACCGTTCCCCAAACCTGTATCTATCACATCGAGCAGGGCTAAATACAACCATGATTTGGCAATCTTGCCATTCAGTGACGGAAGGGGAAGACTTATCTGTGGAGTACAGTCCCTGTGAGACCAGGTCCAGTAATGCTTGAAATATGCTTCCATAGACAGCTAGTCTAACAGCACAGTGGGTTGAGCGCTTACTGCAGCTACATGCATGTAACTTGCAAATCACGGGCTGGAATGTCACCAGGAGTGTCTCAGCCTTTCATTCTGTACGACTGATACAATCTAACACTGAAGTTGATGTATTACCAATTATTAAAAATATAATTAAATTTAAGGTGTGAAGGACATAGACGACTCTTGCAAGCAACAGTTCACCGACTGTAGTGTAGTGTCGTGCTGGTCACGTTCTAGTGTCTCAGCAGACACTTGGGGCATATTCACAAGGAGCTATCGCCGAATTAACGGCACTTTATCGCAGCCAAAGTCGTGATAAATTAATTTACCTCCCCATTCACAAGCCGGTGTTAACAGCCCACAGCACCAGTTTACCCACAATAGCAGCCGCAAAAAACATCGCCAAAGAGGACCCACGCAACTATCGCTAATGAGATGCAGAGTGGGCGTTCCGGTGCCAAAAGGCGCGACAACATCACACCTCAATATTCACAACGACCAGCCACATTGGCGATAAAAACACAAAACAGACGATAAGGCGCGTTAGCACCAGGAAATCTACACCTGCTCTGACCTGGTGTAAAGTCGGACGGCAGCCTGCAAACCAAAAGGGAGCACAGCCCAGGGCTACATCGGAAGGGCAACAGATGCCATGAAGCCACACAGCATGCGGCCCGGACACCCAAGAGGGCCACAACACCCACTGCCACCACCCCCAGGACCACCTCTCCCTGTCATCCCCCGACCAAAGACATGCCACATCAGCCACACCTAAACATGTACAAAATATTCCGCACAATCACAACTGGTGACATGCATGTGTCGTCACAGAAATGAGCAGCACACATTAACTTTCGAAGCAACAAATTAAACTTTATTAAAATGAACACCGAAATGAAATGAAGACACATGGCCGCTCCCCTAGGGACAATAAGTAGGTCACAGCCTGTAAGACAAAAAACATGATGAGAAGGTGTGTCCTGCACACATCTGAGGACAGAGAGAGAGCGAAGGAGAGAGAGAGGAAGAGAGGGAGGGAGAGAGAGAGAAGAGGAGAGAGAGAGGAAGAGAGGGAGAGAGAGAGAGAGAGGGAAGAGAGGGAGAGAGAGAAGAGGAGAGAGAGAGGAAGAGAGGGAGGGAGAGAGAGAGGAAGAGAGGGCGAGAGAGAGAAGAGGCCCTGCAAAGCATTATGGGACGAGATTAGCAGTGGGCAGTGAATATTATAGTTTCCAATATCAAAATAATTCTACAAAGAGCTGCAGTTCAACTAGTCGTTACTAGGTGTCCCTCACGAGTAAATGCAAAAGCATTGAAATTATTAATACATCAAGCTGCAGTTCGACTAGTCGTGGATTCAGGAGAGACTGACTGTTAGAAATGGGGATCTCTAGTTGGCAATGGCTGGCGCCAATGTCCAAGAAGGGACCCTTCTTCCTAAGTCAGAGTAAGGGGGCTACACCCTTTGATAACCCCTGCTCAACCCTTTGGTAACGTAGCACGAGCAGACAGGCCTATGTCAGAGGCAGTGTGTGAAGCATTTGTGACCATACACAATAACGCAGTGAAGACACCACAAAGGGACACCATACAAGTAACTATAGAAAAATGAGTAGCTTTATATCAGTTTAACACAAAGCTCGAAGACGATCAACCAGCCACAATGCACGTAAATATAAGTTCACTGAAAAGGCAATAAAGCACTCAAAAGCGGGTGAAACGAACTTAGTTTGAGGCCGGGGTCTACGCGACCCGGTGATGCACAATGTACCTGAGGTTTAAAGGGGCACGGCACGCAACTTCGGGAGGAAGCCGCGATGATGACAGGCGGACTGGCAGCAACCGCAGCTCCCAGCTGCAGCGGTCCGCAGCGTGCACTCACGAGGCTCCTGAGGCAGTGATTAAAGGCGGGTTCTTTCTCAGCGGCAACAGCTCCTCAGCCGCAGCGGCCCACAATAGCGATAGCGATGATTCTCGTAGTATAGACCAATGCGGGCTCTCAGTGGCCACAGCACCTCAGCTGCCGCAGCCCACAATAGCGATAGCGATGATTCTCATAGCACAGACCGATGCGGGCTCTCAGCGGCAACAGCTCCTCAGCTGCGGCGGGCCACAATAGCGATAGCGATGATTCTCGTAGCACAGACAAATGCGGGCTCTCAGCGGCAACAGCTCCTCAGCTGCGGCGGCCCACAATAGCGATTTATTTATTTTATTTTAGGCAATTTATTAAGCGCGCAAATACCCTTAGGTGTCTCGGCGCTGAGGATTGCTGAGTGGCGAAGGTAAAGGGGAGATGTTTATTGATTGAATAACCAAGTTTTTAGTTGTTTACGGAAGGATAGCAAAGTAGGTATGGTTTTGAGCTGTAGAGGGAGTGTGTTCCAGAGTTTGGCAGTAGCGACCGTGAATCTTCTGTCCCCCCAGGTGGCCTTTTTTGTTCTCGGTACGGTCAGCAAATAGGATGCTGAAGATCGTAATGATCTTATGGGTCTGTAAGGGTGAAGATTTTGTCTGAGAAATTTAGGTCCTGTATTATGAATAGCCTTGTAAGCAATGAAGAGGGCCTTGAACTTTGATCTACTTTTGATGGGCAGCCAGTGTAACTGACGGAGTTCCTTGGTGATAGGTTTAAACTTAGGAGTGCCTGTAAGAATTCTTGCTGCCGCGTTTTGTACCATCTGCAATTTATGTAGGACACCTTCCTGGGCATTGAATAGTAAGCCATTGCAATAGTCTATCTTAGACATGACGAGTGTGCAGACGAGAGTTTTGCCTGCATTGGAAGGAAGGTAGGGCAGAAGTTTCTTTATCATCCTGATGATAAAAAAGGAAGAAGAAACAACCGAATTGACGTGTTGTTTGAAAGAAAGTTTGTCATCAAACATAACTCCCAGATTTCTGACTTTAGAGACAGGGGGTGGAGGTGGGCCCATCTCTGAAGGCCACCAGGAAGGAGACCAACTGGGGGAGAGTTTTCCGAAGATAATCACCTCCGTCTTTTCGGAATTCAATTTTAAGCAATTGTGCGCCATCCAGGAGCTGATGGCGCACATTCCTTTTTTAAAGTTATCCGAGACTGATTTGCCATTATTATGGATCTCCAACACAATATGAGTGTCGTCTGCATAGGACGTCAGACGTAGATTGTGGGACTTGATGATTCTAGCCAAGTCTGACACATATATATTGAAAAGGGTCGGGCTTAGCGAGGATCCCTGAGGGACCCCGCAAGGCAAAGAGAAGGGAGGGGAGTTAAAATTCCTGAACTTTACACGTTGTGTCCGGTTGGACAGAAAGGATGTAAGAAGGGTCTTAGCCTTGTCTTTAATGCCTATGGCTGTGACACGGTCGAGTAGAGTGGAGTGATCGACCGTGTCAAACGCAGCCGAGAGATCCAGCAGTACCAGGACTGCCGCACCTCCCTCTCAAGAATCATCCTAATTTCGTCGGATGTCTTGATGAGGACGGATTCAGTGCTGTGGCACTTCCTGAAGCCGAATTGGGTGTCATCCAGGAAGTTATTGTTTTCAACATAGCTGGCCAGCTGGGTATTCATTACTTTTTCGATGATCTTTGCAGGGAGGGGGAGGCCTGCAATAGGTCTGTAGTTCTTAATGTCTGTAGGATCAAGATTAGTTTTTTTTAGCAGTGGTTTGATAATGGTTTCCTTCCATATGGAAGGATATATTCCTGTTATGAACATTGAGTTGCAGATGTTGGCGAGTTCAGGGCCTATGATCTCTGGCATAAGTTTTATTATGGAAGGCGGGCATGGGTCGTCAGGGGAACCAGATTTAATAGAAGATATAAGGTCAGTGATGTGTTCTGTTGTGACCTGGTTAAATTCTGAGAAAGAAGCAAGATGGCGATAGCGATGATTCTCGTAGCACAGACAAATGCGGGCTCTCAGCGGCAACAGCTCCTCAGCTGCAGTGACCCACAATAGCGATAGCGATAATTCTCGTAGCACAGACAGATGCGGGCTCTCAGCGGCAACCGCTCCTCAGCTGCGGCGGCCCACAATAGCAAAAGCGATGATTCTCGTAGCACAGACAAATGCGGGCTCTCAGCGGCAACAGCTCCTCAGCTGCAGCGGCTCACAATAGCGATAGCGATGATTCTCAGCCCGCGTTCCCCGCAGTAGACCCAGAGGCTCTGGAATTCTCGACAGAGGCCTCACCTGCGAGTAGAACCCCTCTCAATAGGAATTCAGAAGGCTGATGGGTGAAGTCTAATGTCCCTGAGACTTCAGCAGGAGGCAAGCTCGAATCAGGCCCTTGGGTAGTTGCTTCAGCAAGATGGATGAAAGTTTCAAAGTCCTTTCCCTCTCGTTACACGGACAGAGGTCCGTCTTGACATCCAGAAGTAACACACCCTGAAGGGGTTTCGGCGCAGATATTTATACCCCACAGGTCTTTGTTCTCAAAAGTCACAAGTCACTGAACCCAGCCAGAACCAGTTTGGTGTGGTCCTGGAGCACTTTATTTATGAGGCTGCATCCTGCCTTTGAGGAAGAGGGGGTATGCCATCAGACGCACAGTGGGGGCTGGAGCCATCATTCACCTTGCCAGGCCCAGCCCTGCTCAGATGAAAGGGTCACCCCTACCCGTACTCCAGCTGCAGATTTCGCTATTCGACCCAGGTCGAGCTCATCCTGCCCTGTCCCTCCAAGACCAGACATCCAATACACATAACAGCAGAGCACACTGGACGACTTAGGCAAGAAAATACCTACTTTCTAGGTGTGGTATTTTCAAACACAGAATATAAAAATAATCCTCACTAAAAGATGTATTTTAATATCCTGAGCTCAGGCATACTAAATTCGACTTTCCAAACATGTTCCTTGAGTCAGCTAGGATTATAGGAAGTAATAATCAAAACTGCCCATTCTGGCCTAAGGGAACACATAGCCTTGCAATAGTGAAAAACGAAATGGAGTGTAATTCACTATCAGGACATGCCACACAGACCAAGGCAGGTCCTACCTTTCACATACAACGCACCCTGCCATAGGGATGACTTACATGATGCCAAGGGAAGGTTGAGGAACTGGGAAGTGGGTTCACTTTAAAGTAAAAAAAAAAGGGCAGTTCTGGACTGCGCACAGGCTCTGCGATGGCAGGTCTGAGACACACTTTACGCACTGCTTATGTGGGTGGCGCAATCAGCGCTGCAGGCCCACCAGCAGCATTCGGTCTACCAGCCCTGGGCACGCACGGTGCACTATACTCGGGACTAACAGGTAAATCAAATGAGCCAATTATGGGAATACCAATTCATCCAGTCAACTCAATTTACAATAGGGAGCATTTGTGCTGTAGCACTAAATGGCAGTGGCACAGCGCCCAGAGCATCTAACACCAGCAAACACAGAGGAGACAAAAAGTGAAAGATGGAAGGGAGACCCACGCCAATGGTGCCAGGTCTAACACTGACCAAAAGTGCCATTCACACTCAAGTGAGTTGCCTACCCTTTGCAGGTCAAGAGACTGTAACTCAATGCACAAAAGAACGCTGAAGAAGTAAAGGCGCCGCATAACCTGCAACATCAGCAAAGTTGCTCTGTCCCTCAGAGGAAGCAGAGGAAGCAATTGTATTTCAATAGAGACTGTTAAAGCCTGTAGGCTCCGCTGCCACTGCTGGCAGCCAGAGATCTGCTTCCCCTGTGAAGGCTCACTGTGTACTTGTACAGAGCATCCAATGCCACTGTCAAAAGTCCAGCTAAAGCAAAAGTAGTGGAACCAAGGCAGAACCCTGCAAGAGAAAGGCACAGGAGAAGGCAGCAGTGCCCCTGCCCCTAGGCAGCAACAACACGCAGAATGGCCAAGTGGACTTCCTATTTCCTAATGAGGAGAAGGACCGAGAACCACAGCAAAGGAAGCCATGCTGGACATCTAGCACGCCACCAGGACCACTGTGCACCGCAATCGCAACCCCCAGCGGATGTCTGCTGCCACATCGCTTTAAAGATGGCACCGCCCGTCCCCTAGCAGTTACCTGCCACCTCCGCAACACATACAGGGAGACAGCCAAGAGCACTATATCATGTACAGAGAGAGCCATGTTTGCCTACCAGGTACCCAGCATTCCCCCAGAGAAGATAGGGGAGTATAGACCTAGCGTGGCCTTAATGCGGAGGGAGAGCCTCTACATCTCCACTGCACCAGCACCGCCCCACAGTGGGAAAAAGACAGCACAGCGTGTCCTCCCTCATACTGCCTCAAAACGGAGTCGCCAGTGGCCCAAGACAGGCAAGAGGAGAGTCACGGACTCCATGTGGCAAGCTGCCACCGCAACATGTACTCCAAAGACATGCGACATGTGGCCGAATGCCACATCGCACAAGGAGCACGTCACACGAAGTGACCGACCCCGCCAAGCATGCCTGAATGGAGGCAGGAGCAGGCGCCACGACGGTGCATGCTTGAGGCGCAAGCACAACGCTCTCGAGTGAAGAAGGTGACCTGCCATCCTGGTAGAGGAGCACCGCGAAGACCCTTGAGGAAGGGTTCGGACCGGCAAGATATCCGCGCAAAGAAGAATGACAATCTCGTCACCAGGAAGAACCGAATGACCACAGGTCTGCTGGAGAGACCGAGGGAAGAAGAACGAGGACTCGCACTGCCACAGGACAAGAGCGCACCCGGAGACATCAGACAGCCAGCAAGGCGGACCAACGTCCCTGGAGAGTAAGCTGCAGCTAGCGTGAACCGCGTATCTCTCCAACGCTTCCCAGTGCGACCGTCCATCCCCAAGCATCGGCAGTCTAAGTTGGACGGCATCCCTGCTCCTGACCGCAGATGCCACATGTGAAGAACAGCCTCAGTGAGACAAAGATACATGTCTGCAAAGTCCCTCCAGACATCCTCTCTCCCAGCAAGTCGTCACCACCTGTAGTCCAGGTTCAATGGCAACCACAACATCACTGCCATGTGCATCACCCCATCCAACCAAGGAGCAACATCGTCACCGGGGTGGAGCCTTGTACCTGCGGAAGAGCCAAGAGACCGCAGCACCCCCATCAAAATGAGAGACCAAGTGTCCAGGGGCTATATGATAGTCCTTGTGCCCCTGCATCCGGTTCGCAAGCCCACTGACCATTAAGTCACCCACCCTGGCTGTTGCCCGAACAACGTCGTCGGATCCTGTCAGTGTTCCTGCAGCAGCTCCCACACAGCCCACAAGCAGCCCTGCACAGTCCACACAGTATTGTGGCAGCCCCGCACAAAGACCTCAAGGACATTCCGGCACCCAAGGATCCTCGCACAAGAGATGGTCGGGAAGCGGCTCCACTGACAAGGTACCGGGAGGCACCGCAGTTTCAGAGGACAATGTCCTGAACATCATCGACTCCATTCCAGCCCTGGCAGATTGGTCATCATAGTGCCCAGACACCTCCAGCGAAGACTCTGCAGCAGGACTCCACTGACGCTCCTGATGCACTGTAGTTTAGTTGACCAACACCAACAGCATCACCACCAGAGCACACAAGTTCATCCAGCAGTGTGTAAGAGGACATTGATCTGACGGACAGGCTGCCAGGGAATCTGGACTCCATCGATACCTTGTTCATGCCCAGTAGACTCTGGTTAAATTATGGATGTGTGCTGAGATGCTCAGGTGCTCCCAGCTCAACCTGTCCACTGTTGTCCCGCGGACTGCCTCTCTGGACCAAGAGACTGTGTGGTGTCCTATGTGAATTGTTTGTTTCCAGAGGTTGGACTTAGTTTTATTTTGAATAAAGTTTGGAAGGAATGCAGGGGCATATTAGCAAGACCCACGTTAAAATTATCGCCGTTTTAGCGGCAGGAAACTGCCTCTAAAACGGCGATAATGGGCTTGCTAATATGCGTTATAGAATTCCAATAGAAGCCCAGGTTAGATGTGCAGGACATCTAACCTGGGCTTCTATTGGAATTCCATAACGCACATTAGCAAGCCCATTATCGCCGTTTTAGCGGCAGTTTCCTGCCGCTAAAACGGCGATAATTTTAACGTGGGTCTTGCTAATATGCCCCGCAGTGTCATGCTGGACACGTTCTAGATTCTCAGCAGACACTTAGTCAATTACTCCCTCATGGGAGTGGACACACATGCACCCCACACACACCCATCCATCACAGGCGTCAAAAGTGATGTGACCCTGCTAATAAAGGGCCCGGGTGCATGTGCTCGTGTTCAGTTAATTAACTATACCCAAAGTGTCTGTGTCATCTATTTATTAACATGTATGCCTAGGGCCCACAACACCACATGTAGGGGCTCAAGAAATGTAATTTTAGTCATTGTTTCTAATTTTAGGATACCATCGGCCCCCGTTGAGCTTTATAGGAAGAGCGTCAGTCACATGACAATTATAACTGAAAGCCATCAAAGGAAAGCAATAGGGAAGAAGTACACCCTTAATGAGCCGGAATTAACGCTTACTGTCACAGTCTTGTATCTTTATTAACCCTGGGCATAATACTTTGCTACGCTCACGAATTGCACATAGCAGAGTGAATAACTGTGCTAATCAACGTAGCGTAGCAGGAGTATAATAAACTCCTTCAAATGCGTTGATAAAGCAATTTTTTATGCCAAAAAGCATATAACCAATTCACAAAAATGAATTTTAACAATAAAATATCAAGCAATGAGAGAGGTGATGATTTTGGAGTCCCCCCTAACCTAGGGGGAGGACCAAGCAGATGCCTTGAACACAAAAAGCATATCATGTGAACGATTCAATGGTGGTCCCTTCCTCCTAGGACCACCCCAAGCACTGTTATGGGCAAAAATACAATCCCAACCAAAGGCCCTGCAAAGCATTATGGGACGAGATTAAGCCTGGGCGTAGTTTGCGTAGTAGCACTCCACGTAGCTACGTGAAGTACAGCTTCAACTACACGTAGCTATGCAAATTGCGTAGTGCGTAGCTGTGTGCTTGACTGCACTGTACAATAATTACCAAAATCATCTTGTACAGTGCAAATTGAGATAAAATAAATATCTTTGTCTTTATATGCTAAAAATGCATATAGTCATTTCACTAAAGAGAAGTCAAGCAGTGAGAGAGGTGATGATTTTGGTATCCTCGCTAACTTAGGGAGAGAACCAAGCAGATGTCTTGAAAACAAAAAGCACATCTTATTGAACGATTCGGTGGTGGTCCCATCCTCTTAGGACCACCCCAAGCACAGTTATTGGCAAAAATACAATCCCAACCAATAGGCCCTGCAAAGCATTATGGGACGAGAAGATTAGCAGTGGGCAGTGAATATTATAGTATCCAATATCAAAATAATTCTACAAAGAGCTGCAGTTCCACTAGTCGTTACTAGGTGTCCTCACGAGTCAAATGCAAAAGCTTCATGAAAGGTTTTCAATACTTTTGCATTTGACTCGTGAGGGACACCTAGTAACGACTAGTTGAACTGCAGCTCTTTGTAGAATTATTTTGATATTGAACACTATAATATTCACTGCCCACTGCTTATCTCGTCCCATAATGCTTTGCAGGGCCTTTGGTTGGGATTGTATTTTTGCCCATAACTGTGCTTGGGGTGGTCCTAGTAGAAGGGACCACCATTGAATCGTTCACATGATATGCTTTTTGTGTTCAAGGCATCTGCTTGGTCCTCCCCTAGGTTAGGGGGACTCCAAAATCATCACCTCTCTCGTTGCTTGATATTTTATTGTCAAAATTCATTTTTGTGAATTGGTTATATGTTTTTTAGCATAGAAAATTGCTTTATCAAAGCATTTGAAGGAGTTTATTATATTACTGCTACGCTACGTTGATTAGCACAGTTATTCACTCTGCTACGTGCAATTTGCGTAGTGCGTAGTAGCACAAACTTTGCATGCTTCCTGAGCGTAGCAAAGTATTATGCCCAGGGTTAGACGAGATTAGCAGTGGGCAGTGAATATTATAGTGTCCAATATCAAAATAATTCTACAAAGAGCTGCAGTTCAACTAGTCGTTACTAGGTGTCCCTCACGAGTCAAATGCAAAAGCATTGAAATTATTAATACATCAAGCTGCAGTTCCACTAGTCGTTACAAGATGTCCCTCACGAGTCAAATGCAAAAGTATTGAAAACCTTTCATGAAGCTTTTGCATTTGACTCGTGAGGGACACCTAGTAACGACTAGTGGAACTGCAGCTCTTTGTAGAATTATTTTGATATTGGATACTATAATATTCACTGCCCACTGCTAATCTCGTCCCATAATGCTTTGCAGGGCCTTTGGTTGGGATTGTATTTTTGCCAATAACTGTGCTTGGGGTGGTCCTAAGAGGATGGGACCACCACCGAATCGTTCAATAAGATGTGCTTTTTGTTTTCAAGACATCTGCTTGGTTCTCTCCCTAAGTTAGCGAGGATACCAAAATCATCACCTCTCTCACTGCTTGTTAACTTTTTAATTTCACTTTAGTGAAGTGACTATATGCATTTTTAGCATATAAAGACAGAAATATTTATTTTATCTCAACTTGTTGAGCAAACTACGCCCAGGCTTAGTTTTAGGGAGTATCCCCTTGCTTGCCTGGTTGCACCGTACATAAATATAATTGCACTAATAACGGAAAACCTCCTGAGTCACTAAAAACCCTTTAGCCAGAGCAAACCTTTTCACAATGGTGCAAGAGGGCCAGCGTTGGCACTAGGCTGGCAAAAGGGCGCCAGTGCAAGGGAAAAAGCAGGAATACACTGCATTGCCTAAAATAAGGCTCAT
Source organism: Calotriton arnoldi (assembly GCA_963921515.1). NCBI lineage: Eukaryota > Metazoa > Chordata > Amphibia > Caudata > Salamandridae > Calotriton > Calotriton arnoldi. The sequence continues at coordinate 77,949 of CAWUFW010021621.1, forward strand.
TCCTGCCCTGTCCCTGAGCACAGCAAGGTGACTTGCTGCGCTGTGCTGCACTGCGTGGCATTCTCATGAATAGGCCCCTAAATTTGCCACTGCCTACAAAAAATGAATGTGACCTTGCATAATATAACTGGTAGTCCTGTAAAGCAGCGGTTCCCAACATGTGGTCCACGGACCCCCAGGGGTCCGTGACACATTCCCAGGGGTTCCACAGGTCTCATGCGCCTACCCAAGCCTTCTGCAGAAGAGCTGTGCCTCTTGTTGTGAGGCTCAACAGCGTTCGGGCAGTTCAAGGCCTGGGTTGGCACAAAGGCACTTTTCTAGCTGGTGCTTCTCGAAGAGAAACACATGAGTGTTTTCATATTTGTTACCTCATTTGTGAAGTAGTTTTAAATGAACTGCAAAGTTCCTTGTATATTCAGCAATTTTCGTGCAACAATAAAAGTATCAAGATAACTCTGGTGATTAACGTACCTTCTGGAGAGAGATGGGACTTTTGCTAGTGACAGTTTTGACTCATCCAAGGGAGTGCACATGGTTAATATCCCGGCTACAAAGACTGTGTACCATGCATATCCAAGATCAGTATTTTTGTGCATAGCTCAGTGGGTTACAGCTTTTGTCACAGAGATTCTTTTGTTACTGTGCAGTTCATAAATTGAAAATCGTAATCTACCACAGTGGGCTTTGAACTGCCATTAAAGAGCTGCATGAAAACTTCAGTTCTAACTAAAAGTTAGAAAGTTATGTTTTTTCCCAGACTTACATTACCTTGATGACTGTAAAAAAGGTTAGTTTGGTTATAAATACATTCTTATTTTTAAAGTCAATGCTAACCACTGTGTTATGCTCTAAATCCTGAGGGGCAGATTTACAAGCCCCTTGCGCCACCAGTGCGTCACTTTTCGTGACGCACCGGCGGCGCATTTCACTGCCCCATATTTACAAGGACAGGGAAAGCCACCCTGCGTGACTTTTCCTGTCCTTGTAAATAAGCTCCGTTTACACACAACACTTTGCGTGAAAGGGGCATTCCATGTGTGTTGCTGTGGGTGTTCCCCTGATTTACGAGGAATAGTAAACCTGAAAATGCGTCAGAACTTAATGCTATGCCCTAGGGTGGCGTTGTGTAGCGAGGAGCAACGAGGAGGAATGTTTTCATTTCTCCTAGTTATTTTCCTCTTTCAATGCGTGCTGCATTCTACAGCACACATTGAAAGAGGTAAATGCATGTAGTGATTGTTTTTGTGAAGGAAGGTGCCCCTTCCTGCACAAAAACAATCTCCCCATGACGCTGGCATCCTTGCACCATGGTGCAAGGGTGCCTGCGCCGGCGCATGGCAGCTGTTTGTGCGCCAGCGCAGGAGAGAGCACAGGAATGCAACATATTATTGTAAATATGTGGCATTCCTGTGCTTTGAAAGTGCTGCAGCGTGGCGCTGCCAAAGGGCTTGCGTTGCCGCGCTGCAGCACTTTCTTGTAAATCTGCCCCTGAGTTTGTGCTTCTCCAAACCAAGCACTCTTAAAAAATGCATACCAGGATGGATGACGTGAATCCCTCACCTTATAGTCTTTTTTGCCAATTCAGGCTGTCTCCTGCCTGAACTTGCCTCTACTTGAATAGATGTGATTGGGGAAAATCCATTGTCTCAAAAAACATTTTTTAAATCTCCCACTTTACAGTATGGTATGGCCTGTCATTGTATAGTATAGTACGGTATGGTATGGCCTGTTATTGTATAATATAGTATGGTATGACCTGTCATTGTATAGTATGGTATGGAATGGTATGCCATGGCCTGTCGTTATATAGTACAGTATGGTACGTATGATATGGCCTGTCATTGGTTGGTAGAGTATGGCGAGTATTTGTATGGTATGGTACAGGCTGTTATTGTATGGTATGGTTTGGCCTGTCATGGTATAGTATAGTACGGTATGGTATGGCCTGTCAGTGTAAAATACAGTATGGTATGTGTATGCATTTATGTGAAAAAGCTTTTTCAGATCTTAATTTTATGTCGCTAAAAAATAAATACAGAAATTGCTTGGGAAATGTAGAATCTGGCCTGAGGATTCAACTTTCCAAAATAAAATTAAACATTGAATAGTTGCAGCACCAAACTTCCCATTAAAAGTTTTCAATTTTTGCATATTTTTTCAATATAAAAAAATAAAATCTTTACTAATTTGAGTATTTGTTTGGTGGGTACTGGTTGTGTATTTTTGGTGAATTACTGTTCTAATGTTTGAAATGTAACTGTACAGATTGCTTGGTGGACACCCGGCTTTCAGTAGTGATTCAGTGGGGGTCCTCAGGAAGTCAAAAGGTTGGGAACCACTGACGTAAAGAGCTCCAAAACCTTCAGATCAAGTTCGAGCTATGCAAAGCTATAAAAAAATTGAATGGGTGCCATACCACAGGTCATCACTAGAGGCCACTGATCAAGTCAGCCAGGTACCACTGTATATACTACAGGGGCGCAGCCAGAGGCTCCATGCACCGCCCGCACCTTCCCCATAGCGCCTCAAGCTACGTTTCCACAACAGCTTCAAACTCACTTGTGCTGATTATGTCTGTCATAGCTGAACCAACATTTGCTTTTCGGACTTCTCATCTAAAGTCGTTCATTACTAAAAACGCGGACTTTGATCATTCAAAGATCCTTCAAAAATTTATCTATTGTTGATTATCATCGCCACACTGAGTGCAGATGATCATCAACAGAGAATCTGATAAGACGTCTTGGGTAGGACAATTTTAGTTCCCTGAGTTGTACTTAAAAATAACACTTAGGAAATTTACGGTAACTTCACAAACATAACTATATGGAAAAATGTAACACTGTCTTAGCAAAACACGCACACACGTAAATTATTTCTGATTCTCAATGGTAAATAAGACTCTTTTACCCATGACAATGAAACGGAAGAGTTTGTCGCTTTGCAAGGGCTTCTGGGTATGCAAATCACCCCAAACAGTTGGTTGTCGTTCAACCAGACTGCCCTCTATTAATAGCTGATGGTACTGCACCTGCTGCTTAGTGGACGCGTTCATCCCCTCCCTCCATCCACCTCACTCACTCTCTCTCGCGCGCGCACACACACACACTCCCGCTCTTTCACACACACACTCTCTCTCATCCTCAAAAAGAAACAGTGGCAAAGCCAATGGTTTGGAACTTTAAATGTCATAGTGCCTAATCATTCTTTGGTGTGTTTTTTTGCACACTGAATAAATCTGTTTATTTTATTTTTTTATTTATTTATTGCGATTTTATATAGCGCGAACATTACCCGAAGGTGTCAGAGCGCTTTACAAAAGAACCAGTTGCATTACATAAGGACTTTGGATTACATGAGTTACATAGGAGATACAAATGGAAAAAAAATGCAAATGTACAAGTTATAAAGTCACTCAAGGAAGAGATACAAGCCGATAAACTCTAAGATCACATAGGAATGGTAGAAGTACAAAGGTCAACTACATATACTAGTGGTTAGAGTTATATATATATACAAGTTGCAAATTCACACAGGGTTACATTTAACAGTGATTATGCTTAGACAATTAAATAATACATATTTACAGAGCAGGAAATTCTAGCCATCGTTCAGCCAGGTGTTCAGGAGGTGTTGCACTCAAGGGTGGTGGTCTTTACGAGGTCAGGTCTCCCACCTGGTTCAAGCACCCGCAGTGAGGCCCCAGCAGGCCCAGCGCGCCAAAACTGCGTATAGCCATTGAAAGCTGCAGGCGCCATGTTTAAATCAGGCAGACTAAGAGTCAAAAGGAGGACAGTTCGTTGAAATGTAGCTTGTGTCCGTTCACCCCTTGGGAGAGGGTTGGTCTGCCCTTACTGTCCTTTCTGGGCCCCAGTCTTGTGATTGCTCCTTCCCTCCTGCACATTATTTACCTCGCACGCCGACTCTGGCACTCGCGGAGGAATTGATGCCTGTATTTTTCCCTGCTGCCGCCATTTTGAAGTCAGGCAGGCCGCTTGGGGGCTTTCTAACTCGTTCAGGTGCCGCTGGGGAGCCCCGGTCCTGTTGTCCATTAAGCCCCTGGTGCCGATGTTCGCTGCGGCGTCTCTGCTCACCGGTAGGCTCTGGCGGCCCAGAGGCTCCACTCCGCCCCCGGTGCCGATGTTCGCTGCGGCGTCTCTGCTCACCGGTAGGCTCTGGCGGCCCAGAGGCTCCACTCCGTTGTTGCGCTCCACTCCACGAGGCTCTGGCCGCAAGGAGCTCCGGTCGAGTTCTCGGTTGTGGTCTCGGCTCCAGGTGCTTTCTCCGATCGGGCCGGGACCTCGCCTCTTCAGGTGCGTCGCATGCCTCAGGGCAGCCGGAGGAGGCTCCAACGAGGGTCCAGAGCTCACTCGACTGTGGAGGTGTCAGCCGTTGCTTCAGGGAGCACACGACTGGACCAAAGAGGTGAGCAGGGACTTTGGGAGTTGGATGTGGGAAGATTGGAGGCGGATGGACAGGTAGACAAGGGGATTTTCACCGATTTGGTGATCTCTGCCCCAGGAGCTCCCGGGCTGAGCTCCTACCCGGCGGCCATCTTGCTGGGACTTCTTAACAACTGTTAACTGACTGTTAACAACTCTACAAGTCAATTCATAATCCCGTGGGAGATGGGAGCGTTACAACTGTTTTCAGAAAACTCAAATTAAAACAAGCAGTGGCAAAGCCAAATAGGTCGGGTACGTAGTTCCTTATTGTGGGTCTAAAAAAGAGGTGAGAGAGCTTAGTGAAACATCCACTGTGGTGAAGGGTCGTCCTGTGAAAGAGGGAGGAGAATTCCTCCCTTTGGAACTAGGGCCCTCACACACCCAGCCCGCTAGGTGTCATGCTTCATCATTGGGCCTGCTCCTCGTCGGGTCGGCGCTGCAAAACCCGACGGGCACCCAATGAGGGGCTCTTTAGCGGAGATCTTTTGCTCCTCGCCGTATGGTGCCGTGGGGGTGAGGGGCCTAATAGGTGTGGATGTGATGTGCTGGTGAGTGCTAAAACTAAAACAGGTGCGGAAGTCCAATAAGCAACCTTTATTCTGGTAGGCTCCCTACCTGATTAAAAATAGAAAAGAAGTGGCGGCTATCTGACTATAATGAATCAAGACATCGCGCTCTACTTTTACTTTTCCCTATTAGGCCCCTCACCCCCACGGCACCATACGGCGAGGAGCAAAAGATCTCCGCTAAAGAGCCCCTCATTGGGTGCCCGTCGGGTTTTGCAGCGCCGACCCGACGAGGAGCAGGCCCAATGATGAAGCATGACACCTAGCGGGCTGGGTGTGTGAGGGCCCTAGTTCCAAAGGGAGGAATTCTCCTCCCTCTTTCACAGGACGACCCTTCACCACAGTGGATGTTTCACTAAGCTCTCTCACCTCTTTTTTAGACCCACAATAAGGAACTACGTACCCTTTCTTTGTATGATTGTTGGGCATGTACGTTGGACCTTTTAAAGCCCTTTGTCCCTCACACTTGATATAAAGCCAAATAGGTCTCAGCTTTTCAGGATCTATTGGCTTTGCCAATGTTTTTTTTGCAGATGTGTTGTAGTTTGGTAGTTTAGTATGGTATATCCTGCCATTCTGTAGTATAGAATGGTATGGTCTGTTATTTCAAGGTATGGTATGGCTTGTCATTGTATAGTATAGTATGTGGCCTGTCTTTTTATGGCATGCTATGGTATGGCCTGTCATTGTATAGTATGGTATAGCCTGTCATTGTGTAGTATGGCATGAAATGGTATAGTATAGCCTGTAATTGTATAGTAATGTATGGCCTGTTGTTCTATGTCATGTTATGTTATGTATGTTATGTTATGGCCTGTCATTGTATACTATGGTATGGTCTGTCATTGTATAGTATGGCATGGTATGGCCTGTCAATGGATAGTATGGTATAGGCTATTGTTGTATAGTATAGTACGATATGGTCTATCATTGTAGAGTTTGTTATGGCCTGTCATTGTATAGTATAGTATAGTATGGTATGGCCTGTCATTGGATGGCAGAGTATGGCAGTCTTTCTAAGGTATGGTACAGACTGTCATTGTATAGTATGGTATGGCCTGTCATTGTACAGTATAGTATGGTATGGCCTGTCATTGTATAACATAGTATGGTATGACCTGTCATTGTATAGTATGGTATGGTATGCCATGGCCTGTCGTTATATAGTACAGTATGGTATGATATGGCCTGTCATTGGTTGATAGAGTATGGCGAGTGTTTGTATGCTATGGTACAGGCTGTCATTGTATGGTATGGTATGGCCTGTCATGGTATTGTATAGTGTGGTATGGTATGGCCTGTCATTGTATAATATAGTATGGTATGGTATGAGCTGTCGTTATATAGTACAGTATGGTATGATATGGACTGTCATTGTATGGTATGGTTTGGCCTGTCATTATATTGTATAGTATGTTATGAAATGACAAGGCATTGTATGATATGGTATGGTATGGCTTATCTATGTATGGTATGTTATGGCTGTCATTGTATGGAATGGTATAGTGAATGGTATGGTATGGCCTGTCATTGTATAGTATAGTATGTTAGGCTATGGCCTGTCATTGTATGGTATGGTATGTCATTGTATAGTATAGTATGGCATGGCATGGCCTGTCATTGTATTGTATAAATCAATCAACCAATCAGGATTTGAAAAGCACAGCTATTCACCAGACAGGGTATCCAGGTGCTTGCATGTCCCGGGTGGCTCATTCAAACAGCTGAGGGCCCTTCGGAATTCCTGAAGTGGGGTGATGGTCCGGCGTTGTGAGGGGAGGCTGCACAAAATACGGGGCAAAAAACAAGAGGAAAGCAGTGAGAAAGAGGGAAAAGAAAAGGTAAGACACAAAAAACAGGGGAAAAAGCAAGGGGAAAAAGAGGAAAAAGCAAAAAGGCACACAAAAACGGCAGAAAGGCAAGGAGAAAACAGCAAAAACAAGTGAAAAGCAAGGAGAAGGTACACAAAAATGGGGAAAGGCAAAGAGAAAGCAGTGAAAATAAAGGGAAAGCAAGGAGAAGGCACACAAAAAAACAGGGGGAAAAGCAAGGGGAAACCAGTGAAAACGAGGGAAAAGCAAAAAGGCACTCAAAAAAGGCAGAAAAATAAGGAGAAAGCAGCGATAATGAGGGAAAAGCAAGGAGAAGTCAGAAAAAATGGGAAAAAGCAAAGAAAAAGCAAAAAAACTAGGGAAAAGCAAGTAGAAGGCACACAAATAAATGGGGAAAAAGCAAAGAGAACGCAGTGAGAACGAGGGGGAGCGAGGAGAAGGCACACACAAAACAGTGGAAAAAGCAAGGGGAAGACAGGAGCAAGAGCGAGGCAGCATCACGGGGAGAGCTGGGCCAGGGACCTGTGCAACAGGGCTGTGCTGCCGCCTCCATTAAGTAGGGTGGTATGGTATGGTATGGTGTTAGAAATGAGGGTCTCTAGTTGGCACTGGTTGGCACCTTTGTCCAAGTAGGGACCCTTCTTCCTAGTCAGGGTATGGGGGATACACTTCTAAAATAACCCCTGCTCACCCCCTTGGTAGCTTGGCATGAGCAGACAGGCTTATCTCAGAGACCATGTGTAAAGCATTTGTGCACACATACAGTAATACAGTGAAAACACTACAAATGGACACCACACCAGTTTAGAAAAATAAATAATCTTTATCTAAACCAAAACAAGACCAAATACAACAAAAATCCACAATACAATACTGTAAAAATAGTTACTTAGCAAGATAATCTTTAAATTGCAGAAATAGCTGAAAAACACAGTTCTTCCGAGTTGGTAGCTCCATCTGGGGCTACCTCGATGCTGATAATGACAGTCTCACAATTCCCACTGACTGCGTCGGTGCGGGCCACCTAAAGCAAAGACAGACTCAAAAACAGTACCTTTACTCGTTGCGGCCGACACAATGGTAAGAGCTGGTCAGGGGCCACCGTCGCGGTTGCGTTGCAAACCAATGGAAGCGGTGCAGGGTGCGGAGCCCTAACAATTTGGCGCAAGCAGCGGCTCGGTGACGATCGTCCAAATGCTGTCGGTGAGCCCAAGGCTTACGGTTCAGGGTGAGGTGGTGCTCGATTCGGTGCTGGCAGGTTGCGGTGCAGGCGACGGAGCCAGCTGATGTACCGGTCGGGCAGCTATGATGTCGGTGACGTCCAGGCAGGGTGAAGTGAGGCGGTGTGGAATGCGGTGGCCACCGGATGCAGTGCGAGCAACGGCTTGGTGAGGATCATCAAGACGCGTCGGTAAGACCAAGGACGCAGTACAAAGTGCGGTGGTGCCTTCTGCTGGGCCTTCAGGACACGGAATCCTGCGACGGACTCGGTAACAGAGTCGGTTACCCTTGTCTTCTGCGGTGACTGAAACCAGCGGTTCCAGAGACGATGCCCAGAAGGATGGTGAGGTCTTTGCTATTCCTGAGACCTCTTGAACAGGGGGCAAGCTCCACCTCCAAGCCCTTGGAGACACTTCTCAAGCAGGATACACACACAGCTCCTCTCCTTGGCAGAAACAGCTACTGCAGGCCAACCCCAGACAGCACACAGCAAAGGGGCAGTACTCCTCCTCCAGTTTCTTCCAGCTCTTCTCCTTGGCAGAGGTTCCTCTTGAAGTCCAAAGTAGTCTAAAGTTCTTTTTTTTTTTTTTTTTTGTCCTCATCTCACCAATAAGCTTCTGCGGATCTTTACAAAGCCAATATTTCTGTCTAGACGCCCTTTGACTTACCGCACTTGCTTAGGTCGCCCAGACCGGCCCAAATTTAGTTAGGACTTGGTGTAATCATAGGACTGATTATATTAGTCTCAGGTTATGACCCCAACTCAAAAGCGGCTGCCAGATATTAGTCGTGCTTTCCCCTGCACCAACCAAGTCAATGCGCAGCATAGCAAAAGCAGCCTTCAGCCAGTCATCACTCTTCGGGGGTAGGGGGTCTTTCCATTTCTTACAAACCTCTCTCCGGGTGAGAAGTATCAAGTATAATAACAGTCCACGCTGTAGCTGTGATGCAATCAGACTGAACGATCCATCGTCGCCAAAAAACACTAGAGATAGGTTGACTTCAACAGGCGCTTTAAAAATGCCACATATAGCGTCTCCCACCTCTTTCCAAAACTTTCTCAATTCAAGACACTCAAAAAAGAAATGGATATCATCAGCTTTGGAAGTCATACATCTGGGGCATTTAGGAACAGATTGCAGGGCAAACTTGGCTATTTTGGCTGGCGTATAGTAAAGCCTATTAATAACAAAAAGTGATTCTTTTTTAGGCATGCTGGTTTAACAAATTTGTATAATATTTTCAGGGAGGGCTCATACAGGTCATCGATGATTGATTCAAAGGGAGAGTGATTCCACACTGAGGACTGTGATGGGATCTCCTGGTCTTCCGCATCCAAAAACTTGTTATACCACAAAGAGATCTCCTTCTTTATTGGATGCGGTGTTTGGAGAGAAAACTCTGTTTCCCAGTTACCTCTAACCTCCTCCTTTTCTGCTTCAAACCAGGAAACAAGTTGTAGATACTTAAACCTGGAGAACCCCGTACCGATCTTGGCCTTAAGCAGTTCCCAGGGATGGATCCCCTCTGTGTCTAACAGTTCCGACCAAGTATTAATGCCCGCCCTCTTAATAGGTACTGCCAAACTATCCCGCAGGCATTGGGGGTACCAGGGGAGTCCCATATTGGAGCGAAGTCTGAATAATATCCAATCCCCCATCTACACTTCACTTTATGCCATGTTTCCAAGGCTGCCTTAAGAACTTTAAGACGTACTCGCTTAAAGTACTTTGGGGCCCCAAACTTATACAAAAACCCTCTCCACCTCCACCACCCTCCATTGTAACCATTTCCCCCAACAATCTTCCCCACGCTGACTCCTCCGGTTTTAAGAGCAACATCCGAGTACCTTTAAATTGGAACGCAACCATATACCACCTAATATCCGGAAGAGCCAGGCCCCCTTTAATTAGCTTACGCCTCAGCTTTTTCCAAGAGAGCCTCGCGCCTTTCTCGCCCCATATAAAACTCCCAATCTTGCTCTGAACCTTACTTGGAAACCCCAATGGGATCGCATTAAACAGGTAAGTCAATTTAGGGAGTATGACCATCTTTACCAAATTTACCTTCCCGTAAATAGTCAAAGGAAGGTTCCTCCACCTACTAAAGAGTCGGTCTATTTCCTTTGTAATTTTATTTAAATTAATCAAGGGGATTTTATCCAAATCTTTGACAATATGGATACCTAAATACCTAAAGTCACTACTGATTAAACCCTCCATTGGTCAATGTTCCAACACATCACCTCGGTCTTTAAGGTATTAACTAGGTAACCAGAGAAAGAACCGAACTCCATTAGTAGGGCTTCAACCCGAGGGATAGTCGCCTCGGGGTTGTTAGTATATAGAATCAAATCGTCAGCATATAAAGCCAACTTACAGCTATACTGTTGAGACTTGAAGGGGTAAATTAAATCGTCCAATCTGATAGCTTGGGCTAAAGGTTCTATATAGAGGTCGAACAAGAGAGGGGAGATGGGACAGCCCTGTCTTGTTCCTCTCTGAATATTAAAACTGGCGGTTAACATGCCGTTCAGAAGAATCCTAGCAGTGGCCCCTTGATAACAATTCCTTAAGGTTTGAATAAAGATAGGGCCAAAGCCCATTGCTTCTAATACCTCCCAGAGATACACCCAACAGACCCTATCGAAAGCCTTGGCCGCGTCCAGGGCCACAATGGCCAGAGGATCAGATCTTCCAATGGCCAGGTCGATGTTACCTATTAACAATTGTGTCTGTTCCTGGATGTACCTCCCCGCTATAAAACCCTTCTGATCGGCATGAACCAGATTTGGTGCTATTTTAGCCAATCTCCCTGCCAAAATGCCCATAAAGATCTTATAGTCGGCATTCAGCAGGGAGATTGGACGATAGGAATCAGCTTTCAAAGGATCTTTCCCTGGTTTTAGTATCAAAACAATAGTCGCCTCCTTCCACGATTTGGGGACTTTGCCAGAAAGACAATATACTGAGGCGAAAGTGGCACCCAAAGCTGGAGTCAATTCTTCCACTAGAAGTTTATATACTTCGTTTGGAAGTGCATCAGTGCCTGCTGCCTTTTTGCTCTTGCATTTTTTTATTTGATCTTTTATCTCTTCGAGCGTAATGGGAGCCTCTAAAATGTCCCGACTTTCAACTGTGAGAGTTAGTAATGATTTACTCTTCAGCCAAGATTGTATATAGCCTATCGACGGAACTAAATCTTCTTTATAAAGGTCTGAGAACAGGGAAAGCAGACACGCTTGCAAGTCTTCAATATTACAAGACTTATCTCCATTACTGTTTATTATTAATTCATTGATATTATTTTTTGAGCGGTCCACTCTTGCTTTCCAAGCCAAAAGGGCACCAGCCTTCTCCCCGTATTCAAAATTTTGCATACTCTTTATAAGCCATTGTGCCTTACATTTTGCATCTAATTTGCCCCTGTATTCTTGCCTGGCACATTCCAGGTCACCCTGAACTTGGGACAGCTTCCTTGGACTACCATGATTTAATTTATTCCTCTCGTCCTCTAACTGGAGTATTCTCTCCTCCATGGTACGGAGCTCTCGAGCCTCGGCCTTTTTTTTAAAAGCTATAAGTCCAAGAAGCCTACCCCGCAAGTTAGCCTTAAAGGCATCCCAGATAAAATCCATAGAGGTTGAACCCATATTCAAAGAGAAGAATTCTAAAGATGATATCTTAATGGCCTGAATTATCTCCAAATCCAGGAGCATGGCTCTATTTAGAGTCCATCTAGGTAGAAATTGATGTGTTTTACTAAGATAGGAAAAAAGAATTGGGGCGTGATCGGAGAGATGGCTTGGTAAAACTAACATCTCTAATAAGCCGACCAAGGTAGGCCTATCTGTTAAAATATAATCGATCCGAGAGGAGTGACCATATTTTTTGCTGTAATATGTAAAACCCTGCAGGTCTCCCTCCCTTGCCCTCCAAACTTCTACCAGATCTAAGTCGTGAAACATGTTTACCAAAGCACGACGGACTCGGGGGCCCCTACGTAATGACTTAGATTGGATCTATCTTTTAATGGATCTATAAGGACATTAAAGTCACCACCTATAATCAATGGAGGAGTTACCAATAGCAATTTAGATTGTAACTTACATATACATGACGGATCGTCAACATTAGGTCCATAAAATGATACACATATTAACTCCGACCCTCCAAGGTCCATCTGCGCTATTATCCACCTCCCGGACTGATCCGTCTGTACTGATTTAATTAAACAATTAACCCCACGCTTAACCAAAATTGCCACACCTCTACTATTGATTGTCTGTTGTGAAGTGCAATAACATTGTATCCAAGACACTTTTGAAAATATTGCACGACTTTCTATGAAACTAAGATGGGTTTCCTGAATGATACATATCTGAGCTGAAGAGAGTTCAATATACTTCAGAATCAATCTTTGCCTACGGGGGCACCTTAGGCCGTTCACATTCCAAGAGATAAATGTGACCTTTTTATCTTTTAGTGAAATACCTGCCATTAGCTTGCAGACGTTTTATACCGACAGAGCAGACCTTCTTCAAAATTATGTGAGATGAGTTTCCATTTTTTTTATTTTTTACCCACAGCTCCCCACCCAGTGAACCTCTACCCCCTCCCCTTACCCATCCCCTCCCTCTGTGCCCCTAACCCGAACCCCGCTTTCCCGTGAGGAACCCTCCCTTCCAATAGGCGCAGCCTATTCGGTCTCTACCCCTCCGGGGCTAATGAAATATATTAAGTCTAAAGTCTTACTTGGGTCCAGCTGCCTATTAGTTACATAGCTCCTTCCCCCCCGCGGTCCCCCTCTCTCCCCCCTGATCCAATTTAATTTTTGCGATGAGGGCATCAGCCTCTTCGGTTGTGTAAATCTGATGCATATGATTATTCCACATTACGCGCAGGAATGCGGGAAACTTCAGCTGAGCCTTTGCCCCCATATTATTTAACTCCTCAAGCCTTTTCCCCAACTCCCACTGCCTTACTGCAGTAATGTGGGAAATATCAGATCTTATGAGAAATGAGAATGGACTTAAACCCTCAAATTTTATTTTGCCTTCCTTAAGGGCTAAAGACAAAATCTCCTCCTTAACGGAGTAAGACAGAAAATTGACCAAGATCTTCCTAGGTTTTTGCCTAGCTAGATTCCTCTTAAACGGATCCCGATGCACCCTTTGTATCTCATGTACTAGGTCCACTTCAGGTGAATTCTTGAGAACAGTCCCCTTTAACAGAGAGATCACAAAGCCTTTAATATCAGACCCTTCAAGGGCTTCGGGTACATTCAAAAGCCTTACATTGTTCTTCCTTGAGTGGTTTTCTAGACGTTCAAGACCTTCTTTAAGTTCCTTATTCTGAACCAATAGCTTGGCCACTTCTGAAGAGGTTGTACAGATAGTCTCTTGGATCTTAGGGATCTCTAGCTCAATTGCATCAGTTCTTAAGGTAACTTCATCTAATCTCTTGGTCAGTACTTCACAGGAGGCCTGAATGGCAGCCTGATTCGCCTCAGAAACCAGAAATCTACTGGTCATCTCAGCCTGGTTCGTCTCAGAAATAGTAAATCTACTTGACATTTCATCCTTCAATGCAAGTAGGATATCTGCCAGAGGACGTGTTGTATCTATGGGGTCTTTAATCGCGTTGTCATCTAAAATTTCCAACGTACTCGAAGATGCTCCCTGAAGATCATGTGCAGCCAAAACGGAGTACCTATTCGAAAGGCTCACTTCTGAGTGCACCACTGATAAATCTTCTTGTTGAGCAGTTGACGTCTCTGCGCTTACTATACATGCTTCCATCTGTGAATGAGGGGGAAGATGACTTATAGATGCCATTGACGGACTCAAAGAGCTATATTCACCCACCTGGGGGCTCACTTGGCTCTTATTCTTCAGGAGATCACAGCCGGAGGCAGTTGAAGTATTCATGGAGGACATAACCTTGTAATATGTTTTCAATGAGGGAGTGAATTTAATTTGGGGGAGTGATATCTTCTTACCCCTGCCTCTGCCCTTCTTCTTACCTACTTCCTCCCCCTTGGGAGCAACCTCGCCTTTCGTGTCACCTTTCTGCTTGCGCTTTCGTGCAAAGGCTTTTATTTCAGAGACAGGTGGAGAGACTCTAGGAGGAAAATTAGATTTGATGATATCAATATTGTTGGATGAATGCGCCACTCTTGTCCGCAAGATATACCTATTTATTTTAGGTGGTGAGGCGCCTGCTCTCTCTGTCACTGTATCACCACTTTTCTCCATACAGTATAGGTGAACCTCCTCCACTGTGAATAATTTCGAGATGGAAATAGCCCTTTTCCTTGGAAGGTTGCCACTCAAACCTCCACACATGCCTCCCAACAGGGAAAAGAAAAAAAGCCTCCTCTCACCTCCACTCCGGCTGGCTCTTCCAACTGGACAACACCCCAAATCTGCAACTCCTACCTGGGTATCGCAATCCAACCTCCACCCGCGCTCCTCACGAACCCAGGAACAGGAAAGCGCGCCAGCTCCAGTGCTGGCTCTGCCCCCGCCGACCCGGAGCCTACGCCGAGCCGAGTCCGATCTTCCAAGCCCAGACGCCGCTTCCTCCCAGCGCCAACAACAGATCACGCCGAGCTCCTTGCAGGTATCTCGGCCCGAGCCCCCATCGGGACCAAAAACAGGGGGGTCATCGTACATGGCCGGGGGGGGGGACCTTATAGCTTTAAACTGCAGCTAGACCTGTTAGGACATTACGATCGTAATACCCCCGGAGAGCGGACCGCGGCCGTTTAGCTTGCGGCCGCCATGTTCCTCGCCTCCCAGCCCAAAGTAGTCTAAAGTTCTGGGGTCTGGGCCCCAATATTTATACAGCAAAATCCTTTGTTCTCTGGCGGCAGAGAAGCCCTGTGCCCAGTCAAAACCAGTTCTGTCCTCTCTGGTGCAGCTTCTTGGCAGGAGGTAGAGACAGCATTGTCCTTGGCAGACCAGGCCCATTCAGGTGTGAAAGGAATCTCCTCCCCCTACTCTAAATGCAGGCCAGGTCTATTCAGCCCAGCCCTGACTCACCCTGTAAAGTCAGGACACACCTCAACCCCCCCAAGTGGCTGTCTGAACAGAATGCACATCCCCAGCCCATGTCACTCCAAAACCATACAGTCAATACACAACCTAGCAGAGGCACACTGGATGGCTAAGCAAGAAAATACCCACTTTCTAAAAGTGGTATTTTCAAACCCAGAACGTAAAAATCACCCTCACTAAAAGATACATCTTAACATTCTGAGTTCAGGCATATCAAACTTTATTTTCCCATCTTATTATTCCCATGGGCAGTTATGCTTATAAAATGTTATAAGAAAACTCCTCATTCTATCCTATGGAGACAGATAGCTTTACAATGGTGAAAAACGAATTTGGCAGTATTTCACTATCACCACATGCCACACACATCAGGGCATGTCCTACCTTTTACATACACTGCACCCTGCCCACAGGGGTACCTTGGGCCTACCTTAGGGGTGACTAATATGTAAGAAAAGGTACCAGGGCGGTGTTCCACTGTGAAGTCCATCCCCTGTAGGGAAATGGACCACCTCAACTACTTTGGGTTCTCTCCCCTCATCTGCATCAACCATCTGAGGGGCCTGTGTTCGGTCTGAACCCAGGAGTGAGTCCCACTCCCAAACAAGTAGGGCCTCAGCTTCTTCAGAGCCCAGACCACAGCAAAAGCCTCACGGTCAATCGCACTCCACCTCTGTTTCCATGGAAGTGACCTCCTACTATTGAAGGCTACAGGTTGGTCTAGGGGCCCTCCTCATTTAGCTCTGAGAGCACAGACCCCACATCATGCTTTGAAGCATATGTCTGCACCACGAATTCCTGTGAGAAGTTGGGTGACTTGAGCATTGGCGCCGTGTACATGGCAGATTTCAGGGCATTAAAAGCTTTTTGGCAGGCGTCAGTCCAGTTCACCTTCCTGGGCTGCTTCCTGGAAGTCAGCTCTGTCAAGGGGGCAACAATGGAGTCATCATAACCCTTGACGAATCTCCTGTAATATCCGGTGAGTCCTAAAAAGGCTCTCAGCTCTGTCTGGGTCTTGGTGGGGTTCCCAAGCCAGAATCATGTCAATCTTAGGCTGTAGGGGCACTAGCTGGCCGCTTCCTACCTGGTGTCCTAAGTACACCACTGAACCCTGCCCGACCTGGCACTTGCTTGCCTTGATCGTGAGGCCTGCCCTCTGCAGAGCCTTCAACAGTTCCCAGAGGTGGTGCAGATGTTTCTCCCAAGTGGCACTGAACACTGCGATGTCATCCAGGTAGGCAGCACTGAAATCTTCCAGTCCAGCCAAAACTTGGTTGACCAACCTCTGAAAGGTGGCAGGGGCATTCTTCAACCCAAAGGCCTTCACCCGGAAATGGTAGTGCCCCTCTGGCCTTGAAAATACTGACCTCTCCTGTGCCCCATCAATTAAGGCAATCTGCCAGTACCCAGACGTCAAGTCAAATGTTCTGAAGTACTGGGCAGCCCACAACCAATGTATGAGCTCATCACCTCTGGGGATGGCGTGTGCATCAGTCCTGGTGACAGAATTGAACCTTCGATAATCCACACAGAACTAAGCCTGGGCGTAGTTTGCGTAGTAGCACTTCACATAGCTACGTGAAGTACATTGCGTAGTGCATAGCTGTGTGCTTGACTGCACTGTACAATAATTGCCAAAAGCACCTTGTACAGTGCAAGTTAAGATAAAATATCTCTGTCTTTATATGCTAAAAATGCATATAGTTACTAAACAAAAGTGAAAACCATAAAATAACAAGCAGTGAGAGAGGTGATGATTTTAGGATCCTCCCTAACCTAGGGGGAAAACCAAGCAGATGCCTTGAAAACAAAAAACACATCTTTTGAACCATTCAGTGGTGGTCCCATCCTCTTAGGACCACCCCAAGCACAGTTATTGGCAAAAATACAATCCCAACCAAAGGCCCTGCAAAGCATTATGGGACGAGATTAGCAGTGGGCAGTGAATATTATATTATCCAATATCAAAATAATTCTACAAAGAGCTGCAGTTCCACTAGTCGTTACTAGATGTCCCTCACGAGTCAAATGCAAAAGCTTCATGAAAGGTTTTCAATACTTTTGCATTTGACTCGTGAGGGACACCTTGTAACGACTAGTGGAACTGCAGCTTGATGTATTAATAATTTCAATGCTTTTGCATTTGACTCGTGAGGGACACCTAGTAACGACTAGTTGAACTGCAGCTCTTTGTAGAATTATTTTGATATTGGACTCTATAATATTCACTGCCCACTGCTAATCTCGTCCCATAATGCTTTGCAGGGCCTTTGGTTGGGATTGTATTTTTGCCATTAACTGTGCTTGGGGTGGTCCTAGGAGGAAGGGACCACCATTGAATCGTTCACATGATATGCTTTTTGTGTTCAAGGCATCTGCTTGGTCCTCCCCCTAGGTTAGGGGGGACTCCAAAATCATCACCTCTCTCATTGCTTGATATTTTATTGTCAAAGTTCATTTTTGTGAATTGGTTATATGTTTTTTTTAGCATAGAAAATTGCTTTATCAAAGCATTTGAAGGTGTTTATTTTATTGCTGCTATGCTATGTCAAATGTGTGTAGTAGCACAAACTTTGCATAGTGCGTAGTAGCACCCGGAGTTCAGGCGTGACACCGGGTGCGGCAGCCTTTGGGACCAAGACAACTGGGCTGGCCCAAGGGCTGTTTGAGGGCTCAATTACTCCTAGGACTAACATCTTGGAGAACTCCTCCTTGATGCAAACCTTGACCCTGTCAGTCACTCTGTAAATTTTGTGCTTCACGGGAGGACTGTCCCCAGTGTCAACATCATGAACACACCACTGAGTGACACCAGGGGTCAGGGAGAACAGAGCAGCAAACTGTCCCAACAGTTGGTGGCAGTCACTCTGCTGTTTAGGGGTCAGGTCGGGGGAGAGGTTTACACCGTCCACTGATCCATCATGTTCCTTAGCCGACAGGAGGTCAGGAAGAGGCTCAGTCTCCTCCTCCATTCCAGTATCTTTTGCTTGGAGCATGCCCACTTCGGACCACTACACGTGGGGCTTAAGGCGGTTCACATACAGGATCCGCAAAGGGTTCCTTGGAGACTGCAAGTCCACCAGATAGGTGACTTTACTGTTGCGCTCCACCACCTCAAATGGCCCAGTCCACTTATCCTGGAGAGCACAAGGCTCCACTGGGGCAATGACCCACACTTTCTGGCCAGGCTGAAACTCGATCAGAGTGGCATTCTGATCATACCACTGTTTCATCTCTTCTTGGCTGGCTTCCAGATTCACCTGAGCCAGTTGCCTGAAGTGCTTAGTCTGGTTCCTAAAGGCCAGCATGTAGCTATATACATCCTGAGGAGGTTTACTGGGAGCTTTCTCCCAGCCTTCTTTGACCAGACTTAGAGGTCCTCTTACAGGATGGCTATACAGGAGCTCAAAGGGACTGAACCCCAAGGACTTCTGCAGTACCTCCCTGTAAGCAAACAACAGGCATTGTAAGAGTGATCCAGCGGTATACTAACAACAGATACTCTACCACCATATACTCACCTGGGCCCATAAACACTTACACAAATCCAAGTAGACCGCTGGGTTTGGTTTATATTTTCCTTATTTTGGATTAGTTATTTCTTATTCCTAACTAACCTTTCACTGATCAAAAAGTTCTTTCCTCTGGTCAATGGACCATTAGTTGAACTAGTTGATGGTGATAATTAACATAACTTATTAACTATTCTTTAATTAAAGAAAATAACCACAGACTTGGGAAGTTTCAAAATCTTTATCTAAATTAAATGAATGTGAACCATCTCAAATTACAGTACAAACACCCTCATTCGTAAGATTGCAAATCCGATCAAATTTTCATTAAGAAAATATTTCAGACACATACAATAACTATGCCCGGAAAGGAGAGGACAGAGAGAAAAGATCATCTACAAATACCATGAATTTATAGTTACCAAGGATGGTGTGAAGACCAAACCCTCTGGCCAAAGGGCTGGTAAGGGTCCCCTGGGATAGATCAGGAGACAAAGACTTCAGGACAGGAATCAGGACAGGATACTTAACCTCTCTAAAATACCGACGGCTGAGTAGCACCCCTCTCTGACACTCTCTTCCTCCTCAAGTTTCTTCCGCGATCTTCTTGTCTAACCCAATTAAGTAAAGATAGATGGTTCTGCATTCGATGTCTTCATCATCAGCATCTCACAGCGTCTCTTTCAGCATCAGCACCACCCACAGCACCGACAGCATCCCGAGCTCCCGACTTCCAGCATTGATGTCCAACTAACTAACTAAAGCTACCTCAGTTATACTTTTCGTTTACCATGTACCACCCACTAAAGTTTCAATATCGCAAAAATACGAAATCTAATTGGTCAGGCAAGGGGGGATGATCATCACACCATGCTTACATATTACTTTTTCCATTGAACTATTGTTCGTAAAACCCATCCCCTTAAACTTTATTCTTTTCTTCCGTTCCCATACATGTCCAAACTTTATTAGATACAATTATTTCAATATCATGAATACAAGTCTTCTTGCGTGAACTGTTCACCCTCTGTTCACAGGGCACGTCATTGTCGTCCTTGGACGGCTGTCAAAAAACGTGGTCATTCTTCCGGGTTAACTTCGTGTAGGCATGCACAAACTTGAATCAGTCGGCTCAATTCAGACAAACGTGAAAGGCCCAAATGCGCACTAATAATAAAGTCAAAAGAAGAAATGTTACTTTCACAAATAAATGGTTTCACTGTATACCACCCGTCTCTACCCTAACCCTCTTTACTTATTAATACTTTCCCCGCATTAGCATTAGTAAAATAGCTGGTTTTCATTTCGGCTAAGCAGATGCCATGCACGTGAGTCTTCAAGACTCAATTTTAATGCCTTCTGCACATGCGCTAGAGTTTCCCTCCAAGCGTTAGTACCGTCATACTGCGTAGATGCAGTTGACGCATGCGTGGCAAAGATTTCCCAGTTAAAGCTGGATTAGTCCGTTTTCATTCTTATTTATATTAGTACACACATACGCAAGCTTCGCTAACCCGCGTGTTTCTGTAGTGCATGTTATTATTTACAAGACGTTGTTAGTAATTCGTTAGTGAGTTAAACGAGAGGATTGCTTGCGAGCAAGTCTCTTTTATGAGTCCTTGCTCAATCAATCCCCTCTCTGATGGCATTTTAAGCCATCACAAAATTACCCATCCCATCCCAGATGCCAACTTTAGCACATCTCAATTTTCTATTTCTTTTCTCATTCTTCCATTTGTTACTTCTTTTCCTTTTAAATCTTTCATCTTCTTATATATCTTTCCTTTCATTTCTTCTAGTTGTATCTCCTCATATTCTCTTTTTTGTTTCTTTCCTTTTCCCTCTCTTTCTAAATGTATTCTTCCTTTCCCTCTATTTTTGCAACATTTATATGTAATCATTAATATCATTACTATTGTTATTATCACAACTAATGGTAATATTATTTGACCTAGAAAACTTTTCCCAAAATTAGTAAACCATTTCCCTATTGATGTTATGCTCTTTGTTAGTTTTCCCCACACACTGTCAACCTCCAGTTGGGTCAAGTCTTTATGCATTCTTGTAATGTTTTCAATATATCCTTTAATTTCTCTGCTCTTGTCCGGAATATAAGTGCAACAATGTTGAATTTTCAACATACCACAGACTCCACCTTCTTTTGCTAATAAAATATCAAGAGCAAGGCGGTTTTGTAAAACCATAGACCTGATTGCAACCATCTCTGTGTTAATCATCAAGAATCCTCCTGCAGTGTCTGTAGAAAGACGATCAACTATGGTTGATAATTTACAAAGTTTCTGCGAATTTAGAATGACTCCAACTGAGGGTATCAAATTCAATGCACTAAATATATCTCCTACTATTTCAGAAAAACGAGCTCTTCTTCGTGTTAGTTCATTAGATTTTCCATTGATTCCATTGATTCTGTCCACATGATATATTTTCAGGAAAACTATTCAAAATAACAGCTCCCGTACCATCTTGCAGGTAACCTATAATAGACATTGTTCCGGCAGACATAATAAACTCCTGGAAATACAGGATCAGTTCCCCCTTTTAATCCCCACCCTCCTAAAATTAGGAAGTTGTGTTCACACTCACTGGAACCAATGTAGTTATTATTATAATCTGTCTTTAATCTGTGGAGGCAGAATTTTCCCCTTTTCACAAAATCCAGGGACATCGCAGCATGAGCTTTGCCGTTTGCATAGATTCCCTCTTTCCCAGCCCATGGAGGTACATGGGTTTTCTGTTCAGCAGCTTTCTTTATTAAATCCTGTCTCCTTTCTTCTACTAAATTCAAAAACTCTTTTTCTTTTTCACGTAAGGTACAAGTTAAATTATTTTCGTGTGCCTGAGCTATATCTATTGAACTCATTGTTAAAAAGAATTCACCCATAAACTGTGCATTCCTACTGCTAGCTACTGGATTCATTTTCTCTCTAATCGGCAATTCTGAAAATAATACATCTAGATTTGAATAAAAATACTGAAGTCTCCCTGTAGCATAAAATAGACGATAAAATACTACATGACACACCATATGTTAAAGGTATATGGTGATATGTCACCCCTTCTGATACTGATGAGGGTAACTTCATACAAACATAGCAATTATTAATCTCCATTGTATTAACATACTGAAATAACAATTTAGTAAACACATTTGAAGACATATTATAATCTGACTCATTATGATAATTTGCCTCATCTTCTACCCCTATTTCTATTTTTGTTCCCTTTATTCTATCTACCTTTTCATCAGTAATGGTATTATTTTTGTCACTTGTTTCCATTAATAAAGGTACTCCTACTGTTAGGAATAACCATACTAATACTACCAATAAAATACTACAAAAACAAAATCTAAAACATTTTCTTTTTAAACCTCGTTTTGGTCTTTCGGTGACTTCAACTTCTGCCATTTCAATCTGAGAAAATTTCTTCTCTCCTTTTTTTCTTTCTTTTGTCTGTTAAATTTTCTTTTCTTTTTATTTTAAGGAGGTCTCAATTTGCTTTCATCAATCTGTGCAACATGAACCCTTTCTGTTTCTTCACTTAAACCTATGTTTTCAAATTCTTCGAGTATAACGTAAGTCCACTCAGGGGCCTTGCATTTTCTGTTTAAATTTCTCAGTCTTGGGCTTCTTCGAGTAAGTTTCACTAAAGTTTGCTTAGATTGTGTTTGACTCGTGACTTCATTTACTTGTTCTGGTTTCTTTTCTGATTTTCTCAAATAATACTTTCATTTCTTCACTCCTACTGGCCAATTGTCTCCTTTTCTAACTCTTTTGACCTGAATTGCACTTTCATCTTCTCTATCTCCTTCTAGAATCCTTTTATTTTCACTTAATCTAGGCACAATCTGTCCTTGTTCTCTATTTTCTGTGCTTGGACCTTCCTCTACTTGCACCTGTCCAGGTCTTATTATAATTTGTTCTTCTTCTGCCTGAACTTGTTCTTCTAGATCTACCTGATCTTGTTCAGGTCTTATTTCAGATTGTCCTTCTTCTGCCTGAACTTGTTCTTCTAATTCTGACTCTCCCTCCTCAGGTTCCTGATTGTCTTTGTTTATTTCAACCTGAGTGTGTTCTTCTTTCCCTGTCCTTCCCTGTCTGCCTTCCTGCCTTTTCAGTTTTGTTATTCTTCTTGTTTCGACAGTATCATCAGGTATTTCAATTATTGGTATCCAATCTTCTTGACTTGTACTTGGCTGTTCGTCATATAGTTGTCTTTCAGACTCTATCACTCTAGACTAAGCCTGGGCGTAGTTTGCGTAGTAGCACTTCACGTAGCTACGTGAAGTACAGCTTCAACTACACGTAGCTATGCAAATTGCGTAGTGCGTAGCTGTGTGCTTGACTGCACTGTACAATAATTACCAAAAGCATCTTGTACAGTACAAGTTAAGATAAAATAAATATTTCTGTCTTTATATGCTAAAAATGCATATAGTCATTTCACTAAAGTGATAACAAAAAGTTAACAAGCAGTGAGAGAGGTGATGATTTTGGTATCCTCGCTAACTTAGGGAGAGAACCAAGCAGATGTCTTGAAAACAAAAAGCACATCTTATTGAACGATTCGGTGGTGGTCCCATCCTCTTAGGACCACCCCAAGCACAGTTATTGGCAAAAATACAATCCCAACCAAAGGCCCTGCAAAGCATTATGGGACGCGATTAGCAGTGGGCAGTGAATATTATAGTATCCAATATCAAAATAATTCTACAAAGAGCTGCAGTTCCACTAGTCGTTACTAGGTGTCCTCACGAGTCAAATGCAAAAGCTTCATGAAAGGTTTTCAATACTTTTGCATTTGACTCGTGAGGGACATCTTGTAACGACTAGTGGAACTGCAGCTTGATGTATTAATAATTTCAATGCTTTTGCATTTGACTCGTGAGGGACACCTAGTAACGACTAGTTGAACTGCAGCTCTTTGTAGAATTATTTTGATATTGGACACTATAATATTCACTGCCCACTGCTAATCTCGTCCCATAATGCTTTGCAGGGCCTTTGGTTGGGATTGTATTTTTGCCCATAACTGTGCTTGGGGTGGTCCTAGGAGGAAGGGACCACCATTGAATCGTTCACATGATATGCTTTTTGTGTTCAAGGCATCTGCTTGGTCATCCCCCTAGGTTAGGGGGGACTCCAAAATCATCACCTCTCTCATTTGCTTGATATTTTATTGTCAAAATTCATTTTTGTGAATTGGTTATATGCTTTTTAGCATAAAAAAATTGCTTTATCAAAGCATTTGAAGGAGTTTATTATACTCCTGCTACCTTCAACTACACGTAGCTGTGTGCTTGACTGCACTGTACAATAATTACCAAAAGCATCTTGTACAGTACAAGTTAAGATAAAATAATTATCTCTGTCTTTATATGCTAAAAATGCATATAGTCATTTCACTAAAGTGAAAACAAAAAGTTAATAAGCAGTGAGAGGTGATGATTTTGGTATCCTCGCTAACTTAGGGAGAGAACCTAGCAGATGTCTTGAAAACAAAAAGCACATCTTATTGAACGATTCGGTGGTGGTCCCATCCTCTTATGACCACCCCAAGCACAGTTATTGGCAAAAATACAATCCCAACCAAAGGCCCTGCAAAGCATTATGGGACGAGATTAGCAGTGGGCAGTGAATATTATAGCATCCAATATCAAAATAATTCTACAAAGAGCTGCAGTTCCACTAGTCGTTACTAGGTGTCCCTCACGAGTCAAATGCAAAAGCTTCATGAAAGGTTTTCAATACTTTTGCATTTGACTCGTGAGGGACATCTTGTAACGACTAGTGGAACTGCAGCTTGATGTATTAATAATTTCAATGCTTTTGCATTTGACTCGTGAGGGACACCTAGTAACGACCAGTTGAACTGCAGCTCTTTGTAGAATTATTTTTATATTGGACACTATAATATTCACTGCCCACTGCTAATCTCGTCCCATAATGCTTTGCAGGGCCTTTGGTTGGGATTGTATTTTTGCCCATAACTGTGCTTGGGGTGGTCCTAGGAGGAAGGGACCACCATTGAATCGTTCACATGATATGCTTTTTGTGTTCAAGGCATCTGCTTGGTCCTCCCCCTAGGTTAGGGGGGACTCCAAAATCATCACCTCTCTCATTGCTTGCTATTTTATTGTCAAAATTCATTTTTGTGAATTGGTTATATGCTTTTTAGCATAAACAATTGCTTTATCAAAGCATTTGAAGGAGTTTATTATACTTCTGCTACGCTACGTTGATAAGCACAGTTATTCACTCTGCTACGTGCGTAGTAGCACATACTTTGCATGCTTCGTGAGCGTAGCAAAGTGTTATGCCCAGGGTTACTCTAGACTCTTCAATTTCACAGCTTTCAACTTCTGACGTTTCAGCCTGCTCAGTCAGTGGTTGCTCTTGTTGTTTTGATGGGCTCAGTACTCTTCTGGTATGACTAGCATGAATCCAATTGGGCAAACCTGCACACTTCACTGCTGTGGTAGTGACTAGTATGACTTGACGCGGTTTATCCCACCTTGGTGCTAGACACGACTTCCTTGCGTGTTTCTTCACTAACACCCAATCTCCAGGATTCAAATCATGTGCTTGGTCTGGCTGTCTTTCAACTGCATCTTCTCCAACCTGGTGAGAGACAGAACGCACCATTTCAGCCAATCCTTTGCAATAGTCCAATACCAGATCATCAGTTATATATTCATTTGTTTCCAGGAATCAATGCTTGTCTCATTGCCCTTCCCATGAGTACCTCGTGAGTAATCCTGGGCATAATACTTCGCTACGCTCACGGAGCATGCAAAGTTTGTGCTACTACGCAAATTGCACTATGGTAGCAGAGTGAATAACTGTGCTAATTGAAATAGGAGCAGTATAATTAACACCGTCAAATGCTTTGATAAAGCAATTTTCTATGCTACAAAGCATATAACCAATTCACAAACATGAAATTTGACAATAAAATATCAAGCAATGAGAGAGGTGATGATTTTGGAGTCCCCCCTAACCTAGGGGGAGGACCAAGCAGATGCCTTGAACACAAAAAGCATATCATGTGAACGATTCAATGGTGGTTCCTTCCTCCTAGGACCACCCCAAGCACTGTTATGGGCAAAAATACAATCCCAACCAAAGGCCCTGCAAAGCATTATGGGACGAGATTAGCAGTGGGCAGTGAATATTATAGTTTCCAATATCAAAATAATTCTACAAAGAGCTGCAGTTCAACTAGTCGTTACTAGGTGTCCCTCACGAGTCAAATGCAAAAGCATCGAAATTATTAATACATCAAGCTGCAGTTCCACTAGTCGTTACAAGATGTCCCTCACGAGTCAAATGCAAAAGTATTGAAAACCTTTCATGAGGCTTTTGCATTTGACTCGTGAGGGACATCTAGTAACGACTAGTGGAACTGCAGCTCTTTGTAGAAGTATTTTGATATTGGATACTATAATATTCACTGCCCACTACTAATCTCGTCCCATAATGCTTTGCAGGGCCTTTGGTTGGGATTGTATTTTTGCCAATAACTGTGCTTGGGGTGGTCCTAAGAGGATGGGACCACCACTGAATGGTTCAAAAGATGTGTTTTTTGTTTTCAAGGCATCTGCTTGGTTTTCCCCTAGGTTAGGGAGGATCCTAAAATCATCACTCTCTCACTGCTTGTTAATTTATTGTTTTCACTTTTGTGTAGTAACTAACTATATGCATTTTTAGCATATAAAGACAGAGATATTTATTTTATTGTAACTTGCACTGTACAAGGTGCTTTTGGCAATTATTGTGCAGTCAAGCACACAGCTACGCACTACCCAATGTGCATAACTACGTGTAGTTAAAAATGTATTTCACATAGCTACGTGAAGTGCTACTATGCAAACTACGCCCACGCTTACTCATGAGGACTCATTCTTGTCATTTTGTCCAGAATACTTTTGAGACCCAATAGTACAAGAGGTAATGCATCTGGCCATTTCAGCATCGTGGATGCACAAACTTTCCCTAATCTTGACTTGATTGTGCCATTTAGCTGTTTGACTATTCCAGAAGCCTCTGGACGATAAGCACAGTGCATTTTTTGTTCAATGTTAAATGCAGCACAGATTAATCGAATTATTTCATTATTAAAATGAGGTCCTCTATCTGATTCCAAAGTGACTGGAAAACCAAAACGAGGAATCAATTCCCTCAACAGTAATTTAGCAACTGTAAGACTGTCATT
Source organism: Calotriton arnoldi (assembly GCA_963921515.1). NCBI lineage: Eukaryota > Metazoa > Chordata > Amphibia > Caudata > Salamandridae > Calotriton > Calotriton arnoldi. The sequence continues at coordinate 104,820 of CAWUFW010021621.1, forward strand.
TCTTCTGGTGGGGTATGCCTCCACCCATCTTGAGAACAGGCACACTATGACAAGTACATACTTTAGTCCATTACAAGGAGGTAACTCAATGAAATCTAGCTGCAACCTGGTGAAGGGTCCTTCTGCCTTTCCACTCTTTCCCCAGCTAACCACTGTCTTCCTGCCTGGATTTTGCTGCTGACAGGTTAAGCATCTTTGGCAAAGGCTCTCTGCGACTACCCTGAATTTCGTATTATACCAACTCTGTTTGAATAATCTGATCATTGAATCTCTCCCTATGTGTGTTGCTCCATGATATACTCTTGCCATTTTAGAGAGCAAACAATCTGGCATGACTGGTCTTCCATCTAAGTACACCCATACTTCATCTTCTGACCTTTTTGTACAGGCTGCTTTTATCCAAATTTCCTTTTCCTTTTCCTCAACTTCTTCTTGTAACTGTCTAATCTCATCCCAGGTTTCTGGAATTGAGAAAAACATAAGTTGGCAGCTGGTTTCACCCGTCTCAACTTTTCTGTTTATGGCCATTGTATTTTTCGCACAATATCGAGCAATTTGGTCAGCGTATCTATTGCAGGCTTCCACATAGTCATTTCCTGACTGATGTACAGCGCATTTAACAACTGCTACTTCTTTTGGCAATTGTAATGCTTCCAGCAGATCTTTCACATTTTTACTGTTTCTTATAGGAGATCCTGAAGAAGTCAGAAATCTCCTCTGCATCCAGAGTTGGCCAAAATCGTGCAGAACCCCAAAACCATATTGACTGTCCGTAAATATGGTTATTCTCCAATTTGTCCCAATTTTGCATGCCTTTGTTAAGGCAACCAATTCGGCTACTTGTGCAGATTTGACTCCCGGTAAACAGGATGCTTCAACTACCCCTGTTATCTTACATACAGCATATGCAGCACATAATCCTCCTTCTTCTGTTCTCAGACAAGACCCATCCACAAATATCTCATGATCAGCTTCTTTTAATGGGGTTTCTTTAATGTCAGGACGGGGCTTAGTACACAATTCAGTCACATCCAAACAATCATGATCAATTTCATCTTTTACTTCCTCATTGCACGGGTCTGGCAATAATGTGGCAGGGTTCATAACCGTACATCTTATCACTGTCACATTTTCTGCTCCCAAAATCACTCTTTCATACTTAGTCAGCCGACTAGGTGTGAGATGTTGTGTTTTTGTTCTTGTCAGAAGAATTTCAACTGAGTGTGGAACATAGACTTTTACAGAATGTCCCATCACTATTGACTCACATTGCTCCAGACTCATACAAGTAGCAGCTACTGCTTTTAAGCAGCCGCCAGGTAAAGCTGAAGCCACTAGATCCAAAGTGGCAGAAAAATACGCCACTGGACGTCGGCTCAATCCATGTCTCTGTGTTAAAACTGAAAGTGCACAATTTTCTCTCTCACAGCAAAACAACGCAAATTCTTTTGAATAATCAGGCATGCCCAAAGCAGGAGCTTCGCATAAACAATTCCGCAATTTCACAAAGGCTTCCAAACATTCATCATTCCAATCAATTGGATCTTTAGCTTTCTTCCGTGTCAATTGTATCAATGGTTTTGCTAGCATGGAAAAACTGTTAATCCACTGCCTACAGTACCCAACCACTCCCAGGAACATTCTCATTTCTTTTTGCGTCTGAGGTAGTTGCATTTCCTTGATTATTTTTATTCTTTCCGGTGTCACTTTTCTTACTCCTCTTTCTATTTTATGCCCTAAATATTTAACTTCTTGTTGACAGAACTGTAATTTTTCTGGAGACACCTTGTGTCCTCCTTCAGCCAAATGGTTCAGTAATGCAATTGTGTCAGTGACACAATCTTCTCGTGTTCTTGATGCCACCAGTAGGTCATCAATGTACTGAACCAGAACCGAATTTCCAGGCATGACTAATGACTCTAAACACTTTTTCAGGATCTGATTAAAAATCGAGGGACTCTCTGTGTACCCTTGAGGAACTCTGCACCATGCATAGATACGATCCTCGAACTTAAATGCAAAAAGATACTGGCTGTCTGGATGCAAAGGAATAGAAAAGAATGCTTGGCACAAATCAATTACTGTAAACCAGCCCGCATTCCAAGGTATCTGATAAAGGATCACTGCTGGATTTGGTACTATTGGGCAACATGGTACTGCAATTTTATTTATTTTTCGTAAATCTTGCACTATCCTATATTTTCCACTAGGCTTTTTAAGTCCCATGATTGGTGAGTTACAAGGACTACTCATTATTTCTTTTAAAATGCCTTGTTTAACCATTCGATCGATTTCTGGAATAATTCCTGCTTTTACTTCTGGACTCATCTTGTATTGTCGTGTGTTTGGATAAACTACACCTTCCTTCACTGTCACTTTCACTGGGTCTACATTTGACATCAGCCCAATATCTTTTCCTGTGAAATCCCACACTTCCGGATTGACTGTGGCTCTCAACTCTTCTGGTAATTCATTTTCAGTCATTAATGAAAACATCTCATCTACTTCTGTTCCTTGCTTGACTAGCATCATTTTATATATAACATCTTCATCAGGGGTCTGGAAAGCGACACCATCTGGTGTACAATAGATCGTGCAATTCATTTTGCACAGTAGATCTCTTCCCAACAGATTTATGGGACTGGAATCGCAAACTACAAACCGATGCATTTCTTTAAAGTTTCCAATGTGTACCTCCATTGGTTTCGTGATTGGGGTTCTAATCTGTTGATTTGACACGCCTACAACTTGGATTTAACTAGGTTTGGGATGTCTGCTGTTCTCACAGTAGACCAGGTAGCACCAGTATCCAATAGAAAAGTGATGTCTTTACCTTCCACTTTCCCATCAACAAATGGACCTGACTGATCTACCGGCAAGGATGCGCCAAGCACGCACTCCTCTTCCTCCCCCCTCAGGCACCGTCATTGTACAAAGTCTGAATTTTCCTCATCATTCTGCAACAAATATTGCGCAACTGTTCTATTATTCTTACCACTTTCTCCTTGAAATCCGGTGTTCGTACTGAACTTATGGTGGTTCACAAAGTTTGGCATAGGTGCTGGTGGCACCTGATATTGTGGAGTAACTACCTGCTGCTGCTGATTCATAAGTACTTCATTCTGCATCTGTGGGATTAAATTTTGATTTGGCCCATTATTATTCTGAATACTCTTACACTGGTTCTTCCAATGTCCAAGCTTTCCGCACGCATGACAAGGAAACTTCTTCTTCGCTTCTTCTCTGTTCATTCGTCCTCTATATTTATTACCATTCACCACTTGATCATTCTGGCTCTGCTCTTTCACTTGATTATCAGTCTGAGTATTGGTTTTATTCTCCTGTTGCTCTGCCAACTTTACTTGTGCCCACATCATTTTCTCTTTTAATTTTCTATGCCTTGCTTCTATGTCGTCTCCGCAGTATTTTGCATACTTTAAAATCTCATCCACTGTCTTGCTTTGCCAACACAACATGTGCTGATGTATCATCTGACTAATCTCTGGTTTCAAACCATATACAAACCGATACACAAAATGTCCCATATCCTTATCACCAATATTCTCAAAACCACTATACTGCTTAAACACCTGCAATAACCGTACATAATACGCATGTAAAGATTCATTTGGTTCTTGTGTTGTCCTATCTATCTTTACCCAATCTGTTTCTTTAGGAAGAATTTTCCCTTTCAAATAAGTAGTCATCACCCCCTCTGCGGGTGCTCCTGTCTTTGAGTCTCTAGCATACTCTTCACTTGGCCAATCTATTGTAATCTTACACTCCGTCCATAAATCAGCAGGTACCATAATGTCAAACAAACCATCCAGATCCTTCAATAAGACTTTTGAAACCTTCACAAATCTTTCTACCTGTTTATACCATTCAACTGATTTTTCTCTCAATTTTGGAAAATCATTTGTAAATGACAAAATATCTTGTCTACTTCAAGGAACATGAACATGTCCTCCTCCTGGAACCTCTGTCATTGGACACAATTTCTCAACCTTTTCTGTTTCCCTTACTGGAAATGCAGATGATGCTTCTCTCGCTCGAACTTCCTCTTTCTTTCTTATCCATCTAATTCTCCATTTATCAATGTCTCCCCATTTTCGCAAAATATTCATTAACTCCTTTATCTGTAGTCTCTTTCCAGATGCATTAACACTTTCTAAATCTTTGTCAGTAAAATCCACTCGATATGGTTTCTGCAGCAACTTTGATTTCCCTATATCTATTCCAATTTCTGAAGCAACTTCTGTTAATTTCTCATGAAATACTCTTGCTCTTCTGGCCATACTCTTACATAAAAATAATAATTCTTCATCATTGTAAACATTCAGGGACATATTAGCAAGACCGGCGATAAAATTATCGCCGTTTAGCGGCAGGAAACTGCCGCTAAAACGGCGATAATGGGCTTGCTAATATGCGTTATAGAATTCCAATAGAAGCCCAGGTTAGATGTCCTGCACATCTAACCTGGGCTTCTATTGGAATTCTATAACGCATATTAGCAAGCCCATTATCTCAGCTTTAGCGGCAGTTTCCTGCCGCTAAAACGGCGAAAATGTTATCGCCGGTCTTGCTAATATGCCCCTCAATCTTTCTATGCCCACACTTCCCACTATCATTTCTTCCAATTCCACTTTCAATCTACTGATGTCTAAAATCTTTGGTGGTGGGTTCCGATTATCTATTTCCTGTGCCCATCTTTCTATGTCTTCAGGGGTAACTACTGTTGCACCTCCAGTTCCTATAGGAACCAAAGATCTCTTCTCTCTCAAATTCATAGGCGTAACTCTTTTCAGAGTTTCAGTTGAAGGTTCCACATTAGGGAGATCCATTAATGAAATAACTGATTCACTTTCACTGACCTGGTCCTCTGTAATTATTACTTCTTTTCTAGGACTGTTTAACGGAATTGTCACAGTTTGTGGTTTCTGGCAAGTCTTTTTATCTCCGTACAATGGGATTACCGGACCAATAGTCACTGGTACTGTCAAAGCTTCAGTATTCAAATTTAATTGACTTATTTTCTGAACTAATTCTTCTCTAGTTTTATTTAAAACATCTCTCTCATTATCTTGCAGCACCCTATTAAATGACGTATCATGTAAAATTTGTGGGGTTAAAGGCATTCCTATCACTGGTGCACTTGGGGTAACCTTACTAGTTGCTTCTTGATACGGTGGTGGATTTTTTATTAAAATATCCTCTAATAACTCATCATCTGATTCACCATATCCTTCCTGTTGTATTCTAGTGTTTCATTTTCTCTTTACACTTTCCTCCAGACTGTTCCTCAGCCATTAATACTGGATATAAACCTTCAGATACCATAGCTCTCCTCCACTGTTTCATCTGCCCTTCGCGTGATTCATGCAAGTATTGGGGAAAGAATCCTTTATATCTCCCACCTCTGCATTTCTCGCGTTCATATGACTCAGTCTCCATTCTTCCAAAGCCTCGTATTGAGTTAACCTCGGTCTAGGTTCCAAATCATTCATTCTCATTCTCAAATTCTGAAGAATTCTCCCATTAAACGTACCATTTTCAGGAAACGCTAGCACTCCATCACCTTTCGTATATTCTATCCAATTTTCCAACCACACGCAAGTATGATATCCTCTTTCCATCATCATAAAGGATGCTGGTGTCTTCGGTGGTGGAATAGGAATTCCCTCTCTAGTCAACACAGGTTTATCTTTCTTAAAGAAATTCTTAATTTTCTTTATAAACGACATTCTTCTCTTTTCTCCATACATCCTAGATGAACGATATATAAAATTGTATTCTGCAAACCCTTGAAATCTTCTATCTGCACATCTCACAATAGCAGTCAAATCAAAATCCTGCATACAATCTCTCTTTCCACCAATCCTAGCGCGGCTTCTAACTGGTTATCCAATAAAAATCAGGCTCACGCTCGTAGTCTGACCAATGCCAGCCCGGCCTTTTCTGACGTCAGTTCTGCTCCTTACTACTGACCCCTCCTTTACAAGGCTGCTTCTGTCACACGCCAGCTGTTTCAACCTATCCCAGCGCGGCTCTCTGTGACGTCAGTGCAACTCCGGCGACTGACCCTCCCTTCACAAGGTAATACGAAAACTTATTTTCTTAATGCTTTGCATTAAATTCTTTGTTATTAACGACATAAAAACATTCGCTACTCTGCCTGTTCCACTAAAACCAAAGGATAGATTATTTCTTTCCACTGCGAGTAAAACCTTCTGCTTACTCTTCATACACTGCGAGTAAAAACCTTCCGCTTACCCTTCATTCAAGCTCCAGAGAACCTGCTACTCCTCCAGTGTCACCCGTATTGGGAAATGAGACCAAATTTTCACCAGCGAACCCCTTTTGCTATCATTCGCACTCTACTTTTATACGAAATAGTCCCTAGTTTAACACTGCCAGCCCTGCGTAGCTTCTCAGTGCTATTCCAACAGACGAGTAACCTCATTGCAGTATGGCTTCTGTCACCACCCGCTATTCATTCCCCAGGAATTCTGGACAACATAAAACAAAGACGCTAACTCTTTTGTTAAAACATAAATCAATAATCAATAATCTATACTTATCACCAAACTAGTCAATAATAACCATAACTCTGCTACCAGAAAACCGATCCAGCGGTATACTAACAACAGATACTCTACTACCATATACTCACCTGAGCCCATAAACACTTGCACAAATCCAAGTAGACCGCTGGGTTTGGTTTATATTTTCCTTATTTAGGATTAGTTATTTATTATTCCTAACTAACCTTTCACCAATCAAAAAGTTCTTTCCTCTGGTCAATGGACCATTAATTGAACTAGTTGATGGTGATAATTAACATAACTTATTAACTATTCTTTAATTAAAGAAAATAACCACAGACTCGGGAAGTTTTAAAATCTCTATCTAAATTAAATGAATGTGAACCATCTCAAATTACAGTACAAACACCCTCATTCGTAAGATTGCAAATCCGATCAAATTTTCATTAAGAAAATATTTCAGACACATACAATAACTATGCCCGGAAAGGAGAGGACAGAGAGAAAAGATCATCTACAAATACCATGAATTTATAGTTACCAAGCATGGTGTGAAGACCAAACCCTATGACCAAAGGGCTGGTAAGGGTCCCCCGGGATAGATCAGGAGACAAAGACTTCAGGACAGGAATCAGGACAGGATACTTAACCTCTCTAAAATACCGACGGCTGCGTAGCACCCCTCTCTGACACTCTTTTCCTCCTCGAGTTTCTTCCGCGATCTTCTTGTCTAACCCAATTAAGTAAAGATAGGTGGTTCTGAATTCGATGTGTTCATCATCTTCTCACAGCGTCTCTTTCAGCATCAGCACCACCCACAGCACCGACAGCATCCCGAGCTCTCGACTTCCAACATCGACGTCCAACTAACTAACTAAAGCTACCTCAGTTATACTTTTCGTTTACCATGTACCACCCACTAAAGTTTCAATATCGCAAAAATACGAAATCTAATTGGTCAGGCAAGGGGGGATGATCATCACACCATGCTTACATATTACTTTCTCCATTGAACTATTGTTCGTAAAACCTATCCCCTTAAACTTTATTCTTTTCTTCCGTTCCCATACATGTCCAAACTTTATTAGATACAATTATTTCAATATCATGAATACAAGTCTCCTTGCGTGAACTCTTCACCCTCTGTTCACAGGGCACGCCATTCTCGTCCTTGGACGGCTGTCAAAAAACGTGGTCAGTCTTCCAGGTTAACTCTCGTGTAGGCATGCGCAAACTTGAATCAGTTGGCTCAATTCAGGCAAACGTGAAAGGCCCAAATGCACACTAATACTAAAGTCAAAAGAAAAAGCGTTACTTTCACAAATAAATGGTTTCACTGTATACTATCCGTCTCTACTCTAACTAAGCCTGGGCGTAGTACTATGCTATACGCAAATTTACACATAGCACACTGCAAAACTGTGCTAATAGATGTAGTGTAGCAACAAAATTATTAACACCAGTAAATGCTTTGATGAAGCAATTTTACATGCTAAAAAGCATATAACGAATTCACAAAAGGGAACTTTGAGAATAAAAGATCTGGCAATGAGAGAGGTGATGATTTTGGGGTCCCCCCTAACCTAGGGGGAGGACCAAGCAGATGCCTAGAACACAAAGAGCATATCATGATGAACGATTCAGTGGTGATCCCTTCCTCCTAGGACCACCCCAAGCACAGTTATGGGCAAAAATACAATCCCAACCAAAGGCCCTGCAAAGCATTATGGGAGGAGATTAGCAGTGGGCAGTGAATATTATAGTGTCCAATATCAAAATAATTCTACAAAGAGCTGCAGTTCAACTAGTTGTTACTAGATGTCCCTCACGAGTCAAATGCAAAAGCATTGAAATTATTTTTTTATTTTTTTATTTTTTTTTAAAGTTAAAAAGTCCTCAATTTCTTTATTCCTGACATCACTAGCACAATTTACAGGGCAATATACCTGATGTAATGAAAAAATAAAAGAAACAAACTTCAACAGATTTAAAAAAAAAAAAACGACCTCAGGAATGTACATCTAAATCAACACTACATTGTATTCAACAGCTGCACTTTTGTTTTAGCGAACTGTGGCTATGAGTCCTGAACAAGAAGGTTCTCCTGTTTAAAGCTGCAGTAACTTTTCTGCCTAGGATCATCGCTCCTCCTGTGGTAGATTACAGTTCCTCCTAATGCACATGGACGACTGTCTCAAAGTAACCTGCAGCTTTCCTGACAACTCCTCGCTCTCCTGCTAAGAACTGTAGCCTTATGGCAAATTCTTATTAAAACCTTCTGCCACCATATCCGCCGCTTCCACCACCAGTGCCGTAGCCGCCTCCTCCACCACCATAGGGACTGCTACCAGAACTTCGTCCACCTCCAAATGCGCTTCCACCCTTCATAGGCCCATAGTTGGATTGCTGTTTGGCACCATAATTTCTGAAATCGTTGTAGCCACCACTGCCACCATAGCCACCGCCTCCACCGCTGCCAAAGTTTCCTCCTTCGTTGTAGTTATCGTAGCCTCCGCTACCACCACCACCACCATATCCTCCACCTTGGCTCCCATAACCACCAGGACTACCACCATAACCGCCGCTTCTTCCACCACCATAGCCAGAGCCGCATCCATAATTTCCACCGTCCCCGCCATAGCCGTTGTATCCATCTCCGCCACCGTACCCACGGCTTGCACCTCCACCACCGAAGCCTCCTGGGCTGCTGAAGTTTCCGCCTCCACGACCACCGAAGTTGCCGTTGCCGCCTCCACCACCACCACCACCGTTGCCGAAGCTGCTTTCTCGGCCACCACCAAAACTGCTTGAGCCACCACGACCTCTTTGTGAGCAGGCCGTCTGCATTTCTTGTTTAGAAAGTGCCTTCTTAACTTCACAGTTATGCCCATTAATTGTATGGTATTTCTGAAGAACAATTTTGTCGACTGTATCACGGTCATCGAATGTTACAAATGCAAAGCCTCTTTTCTTCCCGCTCTGGCGATCTTCCATCACTTCAATTGTTTCGATCTTTCCGTACTCTTCAAAGTAGTCTCTTAAATGATATTCTTCTGTATCTTCTTTAATCCCGCCAACAAAGATTTTCTTGACTGTCAAGTGTGCACCAGGCTTTGCAGAGTCTTCGCGTGACACAGCTCGCTTTGGTTCTACGATACGTCCATCAACCTTGTGTGTCGAGTCAAATGCAAAAGCATTGAAACCCTTTCATGAAGCTTTTGCATTTGACTCGTGAGGGACATCTAGTAACGACTAGTGGAACTGCAGCTTGATGTAATAATAATTTCAATGCTTTTGCATTTGACTCGTGAGGGACATCTAATAACGACTAGTTGAACTGCAGCTCTTTGTAGAATTATTTTGATATTGGATACTATGATATTTACTGCCCACTGCTAATCTCGTCCCATAATGCTTTGCAGGGCCTTTGGTTGGGATTGTATTTTTGCCAATAACTGTGCTTGGGGTGGTCCTAAGAAGAGGATGGGATCACCACCGAATCGTTCAACAAGATGTGCTTTTTGTTTTCAAGGCATCTGCTTGGTTCTCTCCCTAGGTTAGGGAGGATCCCAAAATCATCACCTCTCTCACTACTTGTTAATTTATCATTTTTACTTTGGTAAAATGACTATATGCATTTTAGTATATAAAGACAGATATTTATTTTATCTTAACTTGCACTGTGCAAGATATCTTTGGCAATTATTGTACAGTGCAGTCAAGCACACAGTTACTGTGGCACGTGAGTATACAAGACTCCATTTTAATGCCTTCTGCACATGTGCTAGAATTTCTCTCCAAGCGTTAGTACCTTCATACGCACATGCGCGGGTACGAGAGAATTGCTTCCGAGCAAGTCTCTTTTACAAGTCCTTGCTCCATCAAGAGGACATCCCAATTACACCTCATGGGTTCACCAAGACCTATAATCACACCCTTCAGGGTCCCGTTGAATCTCTCAACAAGCCCATTACCTTGGGGGTGGTAAGGAGTGGTGAACTTGAAGATAACACTGCACTCCTGCCACAGGGACTTCATATACTTGGATATGAAGTTGGTACCCTGGTCAGACACCACCTCTCTGGGGAACTCCACATGGGAGAAAATCCCCATCACAGCACGACTCACCACGGGGGCCGTCACCGTCCGGAGAGGGATGGCTTCTGGGTACCGGGTGGCATGGTCCACCAAGACCAGAATGAACCTGTTGCCCATGGATGTCTTGGGATCTAGACGCCCCACAATGTCAATACCCTCCCTCTCAAAGGGGGTGCTGACTACGGGGAAAGGTTGGAGAGGAGCCTTGCACTCCCTCCCACTCTTACCACTTGCCTGGCAAGTCTGGCAAGACCTGCAATGGGTGTCAGAGTTCTTACCCATTTGGGGCCAGTAAAAGTGGGTGACAACGTTTCAAAGGTCTTGTGTTGCCCCAAATGCCCTGCCCAAGGCACATCAGGAGCCAGCCCCAGTAGGAAGGCTCTGAAATGCTGGGGTACCACCAGCACACGGGCTGACCCAGGCTCAGCAACCTTAGGCTTACTATACA